>VZRV01003975.1:246692-407471 GCA_013398115.1 Falcunculus frontatus | reverse complement strand
TTTTTTTTTTTTTTTTTTTTTTTTTTTTTTTTTTGTTTCTTTTCAAAGCCACTTCTTCTGAGTCTTTGCCTTAAATTTCTGTGTTTCTCTTGAGTTTTCTGATCTTTCGTTGTTTTTCTGTTACATAATCTTTCTTGAAGAATGAACTTCTGTGTTAAAAGTATTATTATTTCAGGCTTACAGTTCATTTTATCTATATTAAAAGTGAAATAATTATGCAATTCACTAACTACAAAAGTGTGCTGCAAAAGAAAACTTAGATGCCAGTGAATTGTCAAGTAGTGGAACAGGTTGCACAGAGAGGTTGTGCAGTTTCTGTCCATGGAGATTTCTAGGAGCAGGCTGGATAAAGCTGCAAGAAAGCCTGATAAGACCTCAGAGATAACCTTTCTTTCACCAGGAGGTTGGATTGGAAACTCCTGAAGTTCCTTTCTGCCTGAATTATCTTGTAATCTTAGGTGGTTCTGTGGTGTATGTACCCATTCCAGTTTATTTCCAATTGTGATGGATTGCATTGCATTATTAATAACTCTTCCTATGTGAACGACTTATATAGGCTTTACTGTCTCTAATGTCTACCAGTTGGACTTGTACATGAAGAGAAATTTGCAAATGTTATGCTGACACTTAAACTACTTTATTTTTTTCATCCCTTCATTTGTCATGGCCCTTCTTAAGATACACATATTGGGACATCTCAGTATTGGGAGCTCTCCTGTTGGTTGGAGGTCATCTTGTCTAAATTAAGGATATGCGCCTGCCTGGTTGCTGTAACAATTAGTGTTTTCTGTAGGTGAACAGGGAAAATTAGCCTGTCCTCCACAGATGTTTAAATATGATTCTAGGATACTTTGATTTGGAGTAGACCTCAGGAGATTTCTAGTCCAACCTCCTTCTTAGAGCAAGGTCAGTCCTGATGCCCCTGAGGGTTTTCCCCATAGGGTGTTGAAAACCCCCTAAAGACCAGTTAACTGCAGTAACTCTGGGCACCCTTCTTCACTGGCTTGACTGTCCTGATGGTGAAGAAGGTTTTCTCTATAGTCAGTTTAAAGGCCACTTTTGTTTCAACTTATGTCCAGTGTTTCTTGTCCTCCCATGCTGCATTGTCTTCTTGGCCTCTTTGCAGATCCTGTGAGCTGCTTTGTAAGTCTCTCCCACAAAGCCAGCTCTTCTCCAGGAGGAAGAAACCCAGTTCTTCTGTCTTACCTCCTTAGATGATTCTTCAGTCTCCTCATCATTCTGTAGCTCTCTGCTGACCTTCAGCTTATTTCAGTCCTTTCTGAACTGACAGCCCAAAACCAGAGTGATGGGTAGAGCAGTATAATTGTTTTACTTGATGTAAAGCCTGTATTCCTCCTGTTAATGCAACTAAGCATGAAGTTGACTTTGCTGCCAGGGCATGCACCTGAATCACCTTTAGCTTGCTGTCCACCAAGATCCCCAGGTTTTCTTTCGCAGAGCTTCTTCCTGGCCGGTTGTTCTTAAGCCTGTGTTGTTGCAAGACATTTTTCCTTTCAGTGTCAGGACTTTGCTTTTGCCCTTGTTGAATTCTGTTGAACTAAAAAGCCGTTCAAAACCCCAAGCAAAAACGAAAGCAAGAAAACCCCACCTAAACCCCCACCTTGAAGAATTTCCTTTGGCAAAACATTTAGGCAAGTACTTGAGTGCTTCGAGTATTGAAATGCTTAGATTCTTCTTGAAGTTGAGCACAGAATTCTTCTACCCATCCTACATAACCTTCATGACTGAAAATTCCTTAATGTTTCAGGATCACTGTATGTATCCTTTGACTTAATCAAACCATGTTCTGCCAATGTATCCCGTGCAATAGATTGCCCAGGGGAGATAGGGTGAGGTCCTAGGGCTGCAGGACAAGAAGTGTTTGTAAGTTGTGTAAATTGGACGTGGTTTTGCTCCCATTCTCTGTTCCTGTGCTTCCTCCTTCTCCTGATCACATGCCCAAATCAGTTACTGGAATAGATACTTGGAGTGAATGAGTTGTGCTGGTGGATTATTTTTGTTGATATGTGTTTATTTGGAGTAATATTTGCTTTCACCCCTGATTATTGTTAGTTTTATAAAACTGTATTTGTACAGTATGGTGTGTTGATTAATTCAATTACTCGTACTCAACCTCACGTTCTTTGTTTTGAATTCTGCTATTGTGATATGGGTCTCTGTGTGATACTGAAAAATAGGCTATGCTGATAGGATACCATTTTTGTTGGAAGAAATACTGAAGTACTAGTTTGAAAGTAGACTGTAATCTCTGGCCACAGATGTTTATAACTACTTTGTTACTTCAATGGAGCATTTTTACTGTTAAAATTTAAGTTGCTGTTTTGAAACTTGGGTAGCATTAATCTGTTAATTCTGCAAATGTTCTTAGGCCAGTATTAATGTAATAGGAATTTTAAACTGAAATAAACGAAGTAAGAAAAATCTCAGAAACTCAGCATTAAATTTTGTATGTTGATAGTAAGTTTAAAGAAGCTTTAAGTCACCTTTTCTGCATGTTATGTTTGAATATATTTTGATGCAAACTTTCTAGCCATTCTTAAGTAGCTGAACTACTACTTTAGCTGATAATCCCCAGGTCCAGATGCTCGTTCTTGGATTTCCTTCTAAAAAAACAGGGTTAAAAAGTTTTATTGTGCACCCTGGAAAGTCATTACATCATGACTGGTTTGTCCCAGAACTTCAGAGATCAGAATTGTGAGTTCCTCAAGGAAAATATCCTTCTGATAGTCTCCTTTTGTAAATGGAATCTGCTCAGCTGAAGATGGTCATAGCGGTGAGTGGGGGGAGACTGCCTAGGTTATGACAATATGAAGTCTTAATATTAGTTGAACAAACTCTGGAAGGGAGCTGTTGAATTGTATTCTGTAAGATCTGTAATCATCAGCTCTCTCAGTTATAGGAATGAAGCTTCTGCCTAGTCTAAGCAATGTACAAATACAGAAATGCACTGTATATTTTTAAGTGCGTTATTCCAGACTAGGGGTGGATAGGAAGGGTGAGGAAGAAAGTAGTAATGTGAAAGATGCCTATGTGATGATTAAGTATCCAGCTTTTCAGTTGTCTTTATGTTGTTCCTATCTCCTCCCAGTTCCACACACCCAGTCTTGTAACTGCTGATCTGGCTGACCTGCCCTCTGAAACTTCCTCACCCTTCCGTAAGCAGGCGGTGGCAACCCTTTGTGAAACAAAGAGGAAGGCACTACGAAATGAGGGGGCAGTATCGGTTTGGTTGCTGAGCTACCGGACTAATTTGTTCTGATGCAAAAATGAGAAGTGAGCAAGTGATTCTTGACTACTTCAAATTTTGAGCACTTAATCAAGTTAATCAATCCCGTACATGTCTTTCAACCCCATATCATGTCTAAAAGTGAAGCCAGATTTCTATATTACCTTATATTGCAACAAAATGACAATTTGTCTTAAATAATTTCAAAGAAGTAATGATATATTAGTGTTTATGACTGGGAAAAGAGCTGCCTTGCTACTGTTTGAGAATCATAATTTTTCATAAAACATGAGTAGCTTTGCACAGAACACTTAATGAGAGACTCAACCCCAAAATATTTGAGAGGTTATGATAAACAATTATAAAATAGTAAGTCAGACTTTTTTTGAACTGGGGCATGTATATCTTGACTACTGGTTGCAAAACTAGTGGTGATTTCTGACTGAATTCCTTCTGACAAAAAGTCTCTGGAATTGGTCTTTATGCTACTACCGCATGATACCTTTCTCTAGAATATTTCTGCTATTATGAAGAGAACTGCAAAGGAAATGAGGAGCTTCCTATGTAATCAACTGGTCGACTGCTGTTTCCTCTGTCAGGAATAGTGTTGGCGATTACTCACGGTCGCTGCGTTTGCATTGTTGTCCTGAGCATGGAATAAGAGACTGTGAAGCAGTAGGAGGGAAAAAGAAAATACAGTGGCCATGGCTGAAATACTGCAGTTACAGAAAGAAAGTAGTTTTTTTACTCCCATAGTTAAGCTTTATTTACTTTCCTGCTCTGGCTTGTTTTGTTGGAATGGTGCTACTGTGGTCTCTGCAGGACTTCGGAGACTCTGAGGGCTGTAAAACTGTCAGTGTTTGTGTGTGGACAACATCTGAGACAACATCTGATGCAGTGTTTTGCAGAAGATCTCTTAGCACTGCTGAGTAATTCCTCCACCATTTGTGTCATTCCTGCTTGAGCTGAACCCTTGCCTTTTTATGCTCAGGACATTAAAAAATATTTTGGAGGCTGGAGTTAGAAGCTAGTGATTTGAGCTCTAATGTACTCTGCACTCAGTGGCTCCTGATGTTTTGGAGCAAACACTATTTACAATAGAAAATAATATCACCTTGGTATTTGATAACTTTAGTTATGTACTTTGTTACTTTTAGTTGAAGCAATAGAAAACTTGTTTGTTTGTGTGCAGTGCTACTCATAGGCATTGGTTGCTATGTCCTCTAGTACTAAAACAAAAATATGACTGAAGTTCTCAGTTAAATGATTTAATAATTGAATTATAGTCTGATTTTGTTTTAATAGCCTTTTTTTGGTCTGTTATACTTAGTTTCAAATACTGTATTACTTTCATAATGTTTTGTTTGTTCATCCTTAGGCAAGTGAAATAGATGTTTAGACAGGGATGATGAAATTCCTGCATTCCCACAGATAACCCGCTTATTTCCACTGTAGAAGCCAGCCTCTAGTATACTTCCAGTTGATTGGATTTGTGGATCTGCAGAAGCCTTCTTTGCCTCTGTAAACTACTGCAATTGATTTTATTTTGGGTGTCAATAGCTACCCAAGGGAAAAGTATGTGGATGATATTTCGTATTTATATCTTAAGCTGGTAAAATGGCTTTCTAGCAACAAGACAGTGCTCTCTTCACTCCTTCAATTGAACAGGTTTGTTTGGGTTCTTTTAATCTCTCCTTTATGCTGGCGTTGGGTTTTATGTGACTCCGTGATGAAGTTCTTAGGATAAGCTGGGAGACTAGGATTAATTCTTGTTGGGATTTTCTCTCTGAACTGGCTCATTAGAGTTCACCTAAATGCTTGTGTTGAAACAATTGAAATGACACACAGCTGGAGTGGGGGTAGATAGGGAAAGGGAAAGCCCCTGCCTGTGTAACTGTTAGTTGCCATTGTATTAGTTTAATGTCATATTTTCCCTCGCTGCCACAAACAGGACATACGGAGTAGTTTTTCTCTTGAGGTAGCCATGCAGCAATCAACCATTAGGGACTTTTTGCGGAATTGATTTCTAGGTCTATGTGACTAGTACATTCCATGTTCTGTAGTGATAATAATAATAATAGTGAAGATACATAAAAGAAGAAAGTATTCAGTTATAGAGATTTTCTTGTTAGATAAGACTGTTTAGAGAGCAGGACCTTTCAGCCAATGAGCTTGCTTCCAGTCTGGCAAAACAGACACTGTTGTAGATTGGGAGCAACTTTGGAACCCCATTGGAGACAAGGAAGTTGGTAGGTAATTGGAATGTAAAATGCTTCTTCTGAGAAGGGCTTCCAGCTTAAGTACAAAACATTAAAGTGTATTGTTATGTTGATAGCTACATGGTATCTTCTCTTTCAAATCTAAAAGTAAACAGAGTAGTGAGGGAGTAAAATCAGAAGCAATGTAATGTTTCGGTTGTGCAGGAAGAAACCTTTTTATATGCTTTGGACTGCTTTGAGCTAGCTTTTGTGTTAGAATGGAGGATTTTGTAGTATGAGAAAAGTTAAAAGAAAACATTACAAAACAGGGAGTGCAAAACCACAGTCAGTATGAAGAAACTGTATAGGGTGTTACTGCAGAGAAAGCCTTTCTAGCTGTCAGCAGTTGTTTTTAAATGCAACTAACTGAGGCTGAATGTCATTCACCAAGCACAGTGCTTGATGAAATTGTTGCCAAAGATTATACAACAGGATTAAGTAGGATTTGCAGAGGCAAGGCTATCAACAGATGAATTTTACCAAACTATTAGAATTACTATATCGATTTTTTACAAACTATCTGTGGGCTTGGTAGTCCTGTCAACCAACATTAAGATAACTAATGGCATTAATAAACTGCTTTGTAAGTTTGAAGAAATGACCCGATTCCTTTAAATATAAAAATAAATAAGTCATTCAAAGTGAGACTTCCGGGAGGAGTTTTTCAGTGACAGAATTAAAAAAAACCAACCAAACAAAAACACAACTCTTTTTGGGACATGCTCCCGTTTGGAAGTTGTAATGTCAACACTGTATTTCTTTTTAAGTGTTCGAGTTAATGTGTCTAATGTCGAAAACTGTGTGGCAGTTTCGTGTGTAAATTTGACTATGTGTTTGGTCGTATCTGTAATGAATGAATATCCTGTTTTCTGAGTATGTGTTAGAAGTAACCAGAAGGATGTCTTAGCTTGTGTGTGTGTGTGTATATTTACTTTAGACGAAGCTGCATATAAAAGCAGCATGGTTGTGTGTCTTTGGCTATGACGCAGATCATATCACTAAATTTCATTAAACAGTGCAGATTTTCGGTTTGGTGTTTTTAAAGAACTATTTCTGTAGATGTTGATTATTCCACAGCCTGAGGTATGGCTGATTTTGCCCTCAAAAAGGAAAGGGGAAAGTAAGTATTGCAGGTAGGGAAGAAAAATAATAATAGTTCAAAAAGAGGTCCTTTGCCCCATTTCCCTAGAGATTGTTACAATACAATTGCATTTATTGGTACATATTGACTTTATATTATTACTTCAAACCTGCTTGACGAATCTAACTTACTTGGGAAATCACTTTTTGAAATCCAGTCAAAGGTTGGATTTAAATCAGAATGTTTGGTTTTGAGGTTTGGGATTTTTTTTTTTTTTTTTTTTTTAAGCCTTCAGGTTCTTTTCATGTAGATTCTGGGCTGCAGTTTGTCTACTTCAGGAGAATCAGGTGCTTGTTTTTCTATTAGGCTTGTTAGCATTCCTGCTTCAAACTCCTGACTAATTAGCCTGGTTGCCAGAGCCTCCTGCATGCAGAGTATCAGATAGCACCAGCGTTTTTCTAGTTCAGTCAGCCTAGCTGGATTGTCTTAACCCTGTATGGTGCTGATTCCAGCTCATCCCACAGGAGTGAGAAACCAGGGTAACACGGTCAAGTTCATCATTACAGAGTAGAAGTTGGCTCAAACTTTACTGGCTGTGTCAGCATAAATACATGGCATGACCCTTGTTGCATTATGCAAAAATGACTGGTTTTTATGGTTTCCTTTGTATCATACTGAAGCCTGATACTAAAATAGTGAAAATGCAGTGTTAATTACAAGAAATTAATCCAGACAGCTGTTCATTTAAAGGATTGTTGGTGTCACTTTTTTTGTCTTGTAGTGAGCGTTTGTTTCCTGTATTTCCAGTATAGAGGTCATACTGAAAGCAAATAAATAAGAATACTTTGTCAAGTGAATGTCAGGTGGTTGAAGCTGGTGTCAGCTTATCGATGGGTACCAGCTTGTCAAATTTGGGTTTTGATTGATCTATTCGTTCTTTGACTGAATCTTCATCCCACATCAGGAATGTGAAGTTGCCACTGTAAGTGATCAGAAAGAGAAAAGACATTGGATTTAGTATGTATTATGTAGTGTATGTGCTTCTGGACACTGCAGAACCCATGTGAGAGGGAAATGTTAAGAATAATTTTATTTGTGTCATGTATAATAAAACCGTGATCAGCTTTGGGAAGACAGCCACAAGAAACCAGGCTTCATGAGTTTGATTGCGGGTGGAAATGCTTTTTCCAGTAATGTGGCTTTCTGTTGTAAGTAGGTTGACATTTCTGTTGGAGATACTGAGGTTTCACTCAAAAAGAAATGTATTTTTAGCTTTTAGTAGTTTCACAGATGAATTTGAAAACTACTTGTAATTTGTTATGGATTTAAGACTATTTCTAAGATGTTCCTCTATCAGAGTTTTATTATAGAGGAAAAACTGTAATCTTGTTAAGTTGTAGAGAAATAATCTTGTAACTCTGGAATCTCACAATTTGTATGCCAGTTATAGAAATAGCCTTGAGATTACAGTATTCTAAATGTTAGTTTGTGACTGTAGAAAATTAATTTATCTAAATGTCATGTGTTTGTGGAATAAGTCTAAAATATTTGAGAGATTTGCCATTCCTGTAACAAGCTACAGTATCCACTTAGCTCATCAGGACTGCAGTCTATGCTAGGCTGCTGCATTTCTGCTGCCTTCTTTGGTCTGGTGCTTATCTGACCTGTGTGAAGACTCCTCAGCCAAGCCAGCATAGCCTGAGACAAAAACCAGTAAGTGCCTGCTGGCTTATGGTGCCTGGAGTCAGCTATGTGCTGATGCTAGGGCAGCATAAAGTGTCCAGCTTTGCAGAGGCTGCTGTTTCATGGTTCCTTCAAGTTCATACGAGGTGCCAGCAGAAGGACCGTTTCCTCTGACTGCTAACACTGACAACTTCCTCCACACTGAATGAAGGGAAGGGAAATACCTTCCGAGTTTACCCGATTCATGTTGCTGTACAGCCGCAGGATGCTGGTGCCTGTCATAAGAGAGGAGGTGGGAATGAATGTGTCAGTATGAGGAAGTGCTTTCTGCAGCACCAGAGTTTCTCTTGCTGACTGTATGTCTACACTTTTAATGTTAAGCAGTCTTTTTTGTGGCCTGATTGATGCCTGAAGATTCTGTAAATACAGGGATGGCAGCTCTGCAAGTAGCAATGCCAGTGAAAAAACAGACTACCAGCACCTGAACTTTCATTCTCCCTCTTCAGTTTTCCTGTCGTGTTTTGGTTTGAGGTGGATGTAATAACCTGTTTCTCTTCCTCCAAATGGGAATGTTCAAAAGGAACAGTCTCTAACACAGTGAATAGTATGGAGAACTCTGATTTACTTCAGTGGGTTTTTAAGATGCATTTAAAAAATGTTACAGGGATTTGCCTGTACTTTTAATTCTTCTCCTCTAAGGTTTCTGAAGTTGCTCCTTAGCATTTGTCTCTTAGTTGCACAACAGTGACTGGTTGTAGATAAATAGTAGAAAGATCAGCAATATTTTATTGAGGCCTATTGCTATTTCTTAGTTTTCCTCTTTTACATATGTCATGATTAATTCAACGGGGGCTTTGTTTGGTTTTGACTGGTTTTCTACCTGGTTTCAGGGATGATTGAACTCTGCCTGTACCTCTGTTCTGTTGCTGGAGACTTTCAGGGTATTTTCATACACCAAATGTATATCAGTTACTTTCCAATTTCGTTTCTGTCATGTCACCTCCTTCAAACAATTTTCCTAATCATTATAATAACAACTTTGTTAACAAGCTTTTTTTTGGGTATATATTTTTTTTTTCAGAGTATGCGTTGACAGTCGCTGCAAGGTCCTCAGTATAAGGATATTGGGAGAGTCCCTATATGATACCAGCATCAATGTAGTTTATAAAGGGTGGTATGTTTTAACTTGGGTATATGATTTAATCTCCTGTAGCTTTATTTTTATTTTGAATTTAATCAGTCTAATGAATGATTAAATAGTTACCAAACTGTTGGTAGTGCTTATTGTTGAAAACATTTATTGTTTGATTTCTTCAGTTAACTGCAGTATGTTTCATTTTGTACAAAGAACGGATCTGCGTGTTCTCTGGTTGATTGTATAAATGCTGTCCACCGCAGCTTAACAAAGCACACCCTGCAGGGGGCAGGCAGCAGCTGTGTTGCAAGTGCTGTGCTGATTTTGCTGATCACTTACTGTAGGTTTGAAAATTACGAGTTGGAAGGTAATGGCTGTCATGCTTTTGAGGAGTGCCCTTGGCAAATTTTTTTTTCATTTTTAATGGTAGCTGCTTTTTGAGTCATAAATCTTATGTGAAGACACTTCATGTTGCTTGTGTAGTAATGTCTTTTGTAAAAGGTTATGAAAACTTCAGTGTATTCAGAATGAGATATGGTTGATGGCTGCACACAGAGTGCGGTGGCTCTGGTAGGCTATTCTGAAAACAACTTGTTTTGTTTTGAAGTTGGTAGGAAATACTCTGCTTCTTCTACCTGGTGTCGATGGGTCTCTTTTGAAACTTAATTTTTTTATCTTTGAGGTGTAAGTTAGCAGGAAAATACTGAAGATTGCGGTAATGTTTGTTTCATCCCAAGAGCTTTTGTGTTAATTAGTCTTGCTGTTGGGGACAGATAGGTGACAGGAAGCAGGGACAATGTATATAAAGTATGCAGTAAAATATTTACATCTGTGATAATTCAAGGTTCACATGGGCATTGAAACTGCATTTATGAAAGTTAATACTTTTTTAGAGGATGTGATAGTTATAAACTTGAATTTTGGCCTTAGTTTAAGATTTTGTGTACCATTTGTCATATACTGCAGTGGATTTTGCATTGACTTCAGTGCATTACATTTATATTGTGAAAATGTTTGTAGTACCTCTTGTTTTTTGGTCTTGAGGTTTTGTTTCATACTGTAGTGGGGCTGGCTCCTAAGATGTAATTTTCCTCAGGAAAATAAAGAGGAGGTTTCATTTAGTTAATGATCTTCATGTTGTGGGTTATTGGTGATTCTCTCTGACAGAAAGCTCAGCTGTTGGTCCTGCTTCTGTGAACATTACGGTGTCTAAACTGTTGTGGCAGCATGAGTCATCTGTAGTGGAAAGTCTTTGTTGATCCAGGTGTCAGAGGTTTGGAAGAGGAAATAAAGCTGATGAAAAATTTTTTTTGCAGGAGCTGTTTTTTTCATCTGTATTGTTCTTCCTTTCTTCTGTTAGATTAAAGGTAGTCTTTCTTTACTCATGAAGCTGAACTTTTTGGAGTTAACTCAAAAACTGTAGCTTAACAAGAACACTGCTTTTCTTTGCTACATATAAAACTGTTTATAACAGTTACCAGGATTTTTTTTTAAACTATTTGGAATTCCTTTTTAATAGCATTGTCTGTCCTCAAGTTTTAAGTTGAGCAGTCGTTATGGGAATTGAGTGCTAGAACTGGGAATGAATGCTAGAAACCTCACCCTCATGTAATTTCACAGTGCTTATTCCCTTACTGATTTAAGTAAGGGAATAAGCACTTAAAATTTTTAGATTTTTAAAATACTGTAGGAAATATTTTTTGAAAAATATTCTTGTATTCATTAGAATTCCACAGATTTGTTGCATACATATGGCTTTTAGAGAGGCAGAGGAAGCAATTCCATTTTACTGTGTAGACTGACAACAGATCAGATACAAAGGCATTATATGAGTGTTTCAGAATATCCTGCAGTGATAATACTGTTGCTATGCTGACCTGTTACATCAATATTGTGACCTGAATTCATTTGAAAGCAACTTGTATGTGCTTTAGTTCTAATTTTTGCACTGTGGATTGGTTTTATTGTTATTTATATTCTCTTAGCAAAACTCTTGAGCAACAAGCACATGTACCTGAATAGTAATTGCAGCTTAGTTGCTTGTAGATTTTTGCCTGCAGAATTTGAATGGGGCACGAAGAAAGATGGGTTGTTCTTAGTGATGGATTTTGGTATTTTCTTGATGCAGTCATGCAGAATGTGCTTGCAAGGCAAACAGTGTTATCAATGCAGCTGAAAGAGATCAAAGATAGCCTCTTGGAGGGGGTGCAGATGAAGATTTCTGAAGGGAAACTTGTATATTCTCTGCTGCTCCAGAGATTGAATAGTTTACAGAATGGGTAGTGTGTAATGTGCCTAAGTATTGAAATATGTAGTGCTTTGTGATGGAGACAGGGGGGATAGGAGTTTAAAAGCTTCTGTGGGTATTTGCTGGCTTGTGGGAATCATAGTCTTGATCTCATTCATTGCTGTGCCCTACATCTTGTGATAAATACTCTCTCATTATCTCTGACACTTTAAAGGAGGGGTTTCCTTTCTCCTATGTGAGCATGGCTATAGATTATGGCTCCTGGATATTACTGCTTTGTTTGCAGAAGCCTCTTGGATTCTTCAGGAAGTCCAGGTTTCCCTGCTGCAAATCCCATTGTGTCACATTGCAGGCTTTTTCCAAGGCTCACGTACTGTGCAGTCTTTTTATCTGTTTCTACTTGTTTTTCGTATTCCTTCTTCACTATGGTATTCTTGTGTGAAAAGAATTGGATGTTTGGCAGAAAGAGAGGCTTGGAGAAGATTTTTTTTTGGTGAGGATTTGTTCTGTTTTGGACAGCCAAAGTATTAAACACCTTTGCCTTCCATAATTATTAACACTTTTCATATGTGGATATAACCACTTTTCATAACTGGAGAGGGGAGCTTGAGATGCTCTTCACTGCATCTTTTACTTACTTGAATTTCTCTATAGTATAACTTCAAATGAGTGATCTTGATTATTACTGGTTACTGCTTTAAAGCAGAAATCCACCCTTGACGGTAAGTAACTGGGAACTAGATTTAAGGATCAAACTGTTTTGAGAAACACGAATAGTTTTGTGAAACCTCATGGAAAACATTGATGATGATTGATGTGATAACTTGTACATCACATCTTAAGTTTTAAGTATGGCTTGAGTGTTCTGTGTGACTGACTCTGTTATGTATTAAAGGTTGTTCGCTTTCTGCTTTTGTATTCCTCTTTCTCATTTAATGATGGTCTGAGGTCCTTGAGAATGTCAGAGGAGAGTGATAGCGCTGAGAATACAGGTATTTTCTAAGAATGTTTAATCAAAGCTTTTCACAAGATTTTGTAGAATTTTGAAGTCTTTTCACTTTGTGAAAGTGTTGTTTCAGGTGTTTCATTCTAATGCTTTTGTGTGTTTTTGTTTTCTAAAGACACACTTTTGGAACATTTAACCAATTGGTTTTGAAGCAGTTACTGCCTGTCATTGACTTTATGCAAAAAATCATAACTAGGTATTTGAAATCCTTTTATAAACTCTTCTCTTTGTGCCTAATGAAGAGGTGGTGCAGCTTACTTTTGTTTGTAAAACCAAGAAATGATGGTTAACTGGCAATTATTATGTAAGTTGAAACGTCTGAGTAGGATATGCTTTTGTAAACTACCGTAACTTTATTTGATAGTGATAAGAAGGAGTAATTGTGCTTTGTATTTGAGGACGATGGCCTTTATTATTTGAAAGGCCTAAAAAGCTGACTTTTGCTATGTGATCTTTAAAATGTTTTGCAGTCTAGATGATCAGAATTAAAATTTTGTGAAAATTGACTGTACTTGTGTGGCTGAAGACTGGTCTGTATCCTTGCATTCCTACATGAGCCATGAACTTGCATAGCAGATACATAAAATATCTAATGTGATCAGATGATAGAGCTAAAATTGCTTATGATGCATATAAACTCCTGAGAGGAATTTAGGAGTGTTCATATACATAAGTAATTAGTCACTCTTGAAATCCAGAAAACATTTTAATTTCTTTTTGTTGACTGATAAATGGCAGTTCTCATCTTTAGAGAAAGATGGTTTCGAGGGATTTGTAAGTGTTTTGGGGAAATTCCTTTGCTTACAAGAATATATCAGGGAATAATAGATAATTCTGTATCTACTTGGTTTAGGAGAAGCAATTTTTATTCTTAAGCCTCTTTTCTTGACACAAGTTCATATTATAAACTGCAGTGAACATGCCTAGCAGTCTTCACAAAGAAATTCAGAAGTGAATGAGTTTGAGGATGAAAACACAAAACTCTTCAAAATAAACACTTAACTGCAAGTTAGAGTGGCAAGTGGAAATTTAAGTGCAGTGCCTACCTTGTCTGAGTGTTGAGTGGTTGCATGTGTCTCTGTGTAGTTGGGATTTATCGGCTAAGCACATGGCCGGAAAGTTAAATATGGCTTGAACTGGAGTTGTACGCACACACAAACACACATGTGATATCAAAAAAATAATGAAGACTAGAAGGGGTGTTTTTTTTGGTTTTGTAGTCTCCTGTTTCCTGATTTTTTAAAATGTGAAACCAATTACTTTCATGTCATCAAACACCTTTATTTAAATCTGTAACAGTCTAGCAATGCTGCAAGGTACAGTTTGGAACATAATAGAAATGAAACATTAAAAGGAGTTGTATATGGGGAAGTGATAGAAGATTGTGATGCTGTTGTGCAGTCTTTTTTTTTCCAACAGAAAACTTTGGAAAAAGTGGGGGGAGGGCCCTAGGACATGGACTGCGGGGATGCAGCTTGAGAACGTGCCATAGAAGAGGATGGGGAAAATGGACAGTCAGTGGTCAGTGTATTCGGCTGTTTTATATCCAGATTGTCAAATGGCAATACTTTAGCAAAACACATTACTTCTTTGAGAAAATGAAAACAAAACTTGCTTATACAGGCATTGTATCTTGAGAATTCAGAATGCAGTTTTGTCTTGTCTGCTTTGTTAGTGTCTGGAAGTAGAAATAAGTTGTAACAGTAAAACATAAAATATTATTATTACTAATATTAACCCCAACAACAAACATGGAAGTTTAGAAAGCTTCTTGAATTGTTTTTTACATCTTCTCTGAATGGACCTATGTTCCATTGCCTTGCTCTTCAATCTCTGCTGTATTGTTAAAAAATCTGCATATTAAAAGCATGGCTGGTGGTCAATGGAATGTGTCCTCAGCAAAATAATCTCCTCTCCTTAAAACAAAACAAAAATAAATTAAAAAAAAAATTGGAAAAAGCTACTGGAATCTTATATCTGTATAGGAACTCACACGGTACATAAATGCATGGAAACGATTAGCCATGTACTCATTTTTCTCTTTTAATTCTTGCTTCAGCAGTACCTTGAGATGGTGGTGGGGAAAACCTTGTATAAAGGGAAATAAATGTTCTAAATGGGATATGATTGTGCTTCATAATACTTCTGCAGAAAGCTCTTGTGTTGTCTTTTGCAATGATCAAACAAGTGGATGGAAACTTTAAGTTGATTATAAAAATACTGTGGCTGTTTTGTGAAACATCACAGTTAAGGAGTACTAGCAAAAGAGGCAACCATTTAAATCAAATCCACACAAAAGAGTGTGTGGAACGTGGCTCAGAATATTACCTGCAGGAACGCTCTTCTTTCTGGAGATCATGACATGCTTAGATTCATGTTTCTTGCAAGAAGTACAGAACTTTCCAACTCAGTTGGAAATGCAGCATACCCGCCCTAGGAAAGCTTGGTAAAGCTGAAAAGGGCAAGTAGTAGTGAAGTACCTATGCCTGCTGAGAGTTAAAGATGCTGTGCTGGAGGTACAGGCCAAAAGCGTGCCAGCTATCAGGGGAAGTGTGAAAGGAAGCTGGCATGACTGAACATCAGGCAAAGATAGTTACTAGAAAGCCGAAGTAGTATCCAAATTAGGAAAATTGTGAGGATATAAAACAAGCACAAAATTTGAGGAATGCTTTCAAATCAGCGTTTGTTCAGAGAGAAAAAAACAAGAAAGCAAGTTACTAGAACCAGAAAATGTTTATCCAATAACTATAGGAAGTGAGGGATGAAATGATTTTACTAAGAGGTCTGTAATGGCTCTGTTAGGTGGACACCTTCAGGTCGTTGGATGCAAATGCAATTTGAAGCCAGTATTACAAAGGACGTTCACTGGTGACATTATCTGTATGAGTAGAAACTGCATTAACCTACAGAATTCATGGACACGTGGTGTGTATTGTAATAGACTGTGGAAAGGTCAACAGAACTTAGAAAAGAAGTTGTGCTTCAGACCTTTTGGAACTCATTGAAGGAGTTAACAAGAACACATGGTAAGGGAGCTCCAATTTGCTATGGTAGGTAGGATTTCCAGAAGTCATTTGGTAGCCTTCTGCATGAGAGGAGTAAGTCCTTGTATGGATAATTAATTAATAATTCGGTATATATAATTAAAGACGAGATGAAATTATCAGGATGCTTTTCAGAGGTGAGTAGTAGCTGTTCCAAAAATGTTCATGGCTAAAGAATTGAGAACCTTTGTATAATAGCAGCTAAGTTCAGAGTGTATGCAGAGGTGGGAGTTAGCTGGAGTAGGGAATGTGGAAACTGTAACTCCTTGCAGGAAGGAACACTGGTTTGGAAGTACAATAGATAGTTCTGTGGGAACAGCGGCACAGGCTCAGAAAGATTAATTCTGTAAATTGTTATGATAACAACAGAGAATAAAACACAATTGGCCATTGTCTAGGTCCATGGTGCATTTCACTGGACTGCTGTATTGGTGTAGGCTTGGGAGTATCCTGGGAAGAACAGTGCTTATTTCTGCATGTATCTAGGTGACACAGATGTTTGTCTAAGTGTAGGTTATTTAACTTTTTTATTCCTTTTAAAATATTATTCTTTTTTCACAAAAGTCTTCTGAATGACAGAGTAGCTTCAATAAATATGTTGATTCTTTGCTGTTCAAAGAAACGTTGTGATGTGTGTCCTATACTCAGATGTAGTACTGGAAAGGGCTGTGCTTAGCATAAATCTATCACGGTGCTCAACACCTAAGGATTTGCCTATTTCAAAGCCTCTGGAGAGTGAAGACAGGAGCAATGATTATTAAATTGTAGAGTAAACCTGGCGAAGTCAACTGGAGGCTTGAATATCTGTAATTCCCCTTGAGTGCAGGGCCCCTTGATTGCTGGGATTTATGCAAGAGACAAAAGTTGGCCAGGTGGAGACCACCGCGGAACTATGAATTTGGAGTTGTTGTTCAGAGCAGTAGTGGAGTAGCGTGAGTAGGCAGTATCCTGCCGAAGTTTGGTGTGCTGCAGCAGAGTACAGGCTCCGATGGCTAAGTCAAACACTTGAGGATGTGAACTTACAATAGTTTGAACAGATTGCCATTGCAGTTGTAGTGTAGCCACCTGGTTGACAGCTGCAGTCCCTTTCTTCAGCTTGTGTTAGTGATGGAACTTTTCTTCCCTCACAGAGTCTTTAGGGAGCTGTACCAAACTAACTTTTAATAGCTGTACTACTAACCTTTCTTAAAATATAAAATACAAACAAGTCAAAAGGTTTAACTTCTTTAACAGGCTGTTTCTGGGACAAACAGATGCCAGTGTGAGAGAGGAGTGCCTGAAGGGGTGGAAAGAGGACAGAAAAGATGAACTTGTGACTTCTCTGACAGCAAGCTGTTCTCTTTGAGACATGCTGCTGTTCCTTGAGCATACGCTTTTACAGACTTGAGCTGCAGGGGCCTGTTCTCAATTGGTCTTTAAGATGTGTTTCTAGGTTTTAGAAAAGAGGTTTTATTAATTCTCCTGACAGTAGTTGTAAATTTGAATATTTAAAGATTCTAGTTCAGTATTTTCAATAATAGATACTCCTTAATTTCTTTTTGCGGGGTAGGCTTTTTTTTTCAAGTTTATAGTCCTGGTTTTTAATTCTACTGTCATGAAAATTTTGAAAAGCGTAATATTTGAAGGTCTGATATTTTCATAATAAATTTGTAACTAATAAATAATATAAGAACTCTGAACCTTGTAACTGTTAGCCAGCACTCAGATTTGTATTTTTACTTCTTTACAGGATCTCGAGTTTCATGGAGTAATGAGATTCTACTTTCAAGACAAAGCAGCTGGAAATTTTGCAACAAAATGTATCCGTGTCTCTAGTACCGCCACAACTCAAGATGTGATAGAAACTCTTGCAGAGAAGTTTCGACCAGACATGCGAATGTTGTCATCCCCTAAATACTCACTTTATGAAGTGCATGTCAGTGGAGGTTTGTATTTATTCATTAAGTCCTTCCTACATTCACACCACCATCATATCTACTCCCAGCCAAAATATCTTTAGGTTTGTCCCCAGCTTCTGAACCACTTGAAACTTGGGTTTTTTATTCCTAAATATGTTGCTACTAACTGTTTTTTGGGGAATGGTTTTCAAAACTTAATTATGCATACCAGGCCTGCAGTTTGTGTAAGATTTGATTATGATCTTTTAAATGCTGTAATTGACATCCTGTTAATTTGTTGATGTTTGTGAGAGAGTTGCTATTTTTAGGACCAGTAGATAAAGACTAAATTTATAATGGGAGACTAGGATTGTTAAATTGGGGCAGTTAAGAGTACATCTGTTTTTTTGAAGTTGTGGGTCTTTGATAGGTAGCCTTATAACTCATGTTCTTTTACTGCTAAACTGGGGGAAGTTCAGCTTAATATTGTTTGAAGCCACTTTTTCTTAAACAGATCCTCTAATGTTACCTGTGAAGAACTTGGATTTGTCTAACAACATTTGTCTGTTTCAGATTAGAAGGTGATAGTGTGTGTGGTGGTAGTGGAAACAGATACAGGAGAAACCAGCTTTTGGTTGTGCTCTTTATTTTCTGTACTTCAGAAGTTCACACAAGTGCCTGAACGACTTTAAATTCTGCATTTGAAAGACTGAAAATAATTTAATTTTTTCTACTTTGGCTTTCTTTAAAAATGTGTTAGCACTGTACCTGTAGTCAAAATGAAATTGTTTTCTTTGCAGAGCAAGTTCCTGATTTTTAACAGATGACTGAGGCATGCAAGGTGCCTTAATCAATAGGAGTGTTTCTTACTAAATAAAAGTAACTACGAAGACATCATTGTTTTCCTGTGCATATGTGCTGTCTCCTGCTTCTCAGAGGGAGAATCAAGTGGCAAGACTTGCTTAAGTTTTTTAGCCACTCTGTCAAGTGTTTTTCCATATACTTAAAATAGATGTAATACACTAAATGAATTTTTGTCACAGGTCTGCATAATGTTGTGGGGGTTTTTGATTTATTTTTTAAATTTTGTAATCTTGTTTATTTTTGTGCAGTCTTTTTAGAATAGTATTTCTTGGGCTGCAATCAGACTGTGATCTACTTTAAAGTAAATTTAAAATAAGAAAAATTAGTATTTGGAAGTCCCAGGATGTTACAAAGTTCTAAACATTTCAACTCTAGATCTGAGTTCTCCAGAGTGATAATGTTGTGTTCCCAGACTTAGTTCTGACAAAGGAGTTATGCAAGACTACTGTATGGGTACCTTTAGCCTATGTAGAGACATGGAATACACTTGGGCTTGTTGCTGGAAAGGGGACATGTAATGCTACATTCCCAAGCTTTCTTCTGTCCCTGTACTTAATAGGAAAACATCCATTGATGTGTTCTCTTAGGCAAACCTTTTGGTTTTTTTAAGAGCTTATTTTTAAATATATTTGCTCTTGAGATGCCAAGTAACTGTTACTGCTTTTCATTTTTTTGAAGAAGAAAGAAGATTAGATGTAGATGAGAAGCCTCTTGTTGTACAGTTAAACTGGAACAAAGATGATCGAGAGGGAAGGTTTGTCCTCAAGAATGAAAATGATACAGTTCCTCCAAAGGTGAGTCTTTACGGAGCACTCTAGTGGTAACAGCAGTTTTGAAATGTGTGGGGGTTGCTTATGTAGGGAAACATAATTTCTGCTTTTTTAATTCTTGAAAACAACTGCTGCTCGTGACCTTCAATATCTGGAGCAAGTATTTTTAAATACTTAAAGTGCATCTTTGCAACACAGCATTTTTCTTATCTTTCGGCTGGCTGGTGATGCTGCGATCCATGTAGCTTTCTAGTACTGGAACATGTAATGCCTAGAGAACTTAAAGCTTGCTTTGTTCTATTATGATGACTTTAAAATTTCTGCAAATAATATATGGTGCCAGATACCAGGAGGTAATCCTGCCTCTTGCAAAGCTTTTAAAAGGGAATGCCAGGGGGAGTTAAAGAGCTAAAAATTATTACCTCCCTAGGTAACATTCTGTTTCTTGAAAAAAATGATGGAAGACTCTTTCCTTTTGTGTAGGGTTTTTTGTTTTGCTTTTTTGGTTGCTGATTATTTTTTTCGCTTGCAAATGCAGAATGAAGGAGCTGCCAATACCAGCCATACAAAAGTTTGCTTTAATATTAGCAATTCAAACATTAAATTAGATTAGACTTTGGCTCCTGAAGTCATATAATTATATATATTATATGTAGCTTGGTTGCTTATAGCTATGGAAAACATGCTGTTCAGTGTGGGCTATCTTAAAGCAAGATCTTGTGCTGAGCACTAAATTTCCTTTGCTCTTGGAATTAGAGCTTATTAATTTTAGAAGTGCTTTGGGTATATGAGCTTGTACTGCGCTTTTGACTACAGGATACATCCATGCTACAGGGCAGAAGGGAAAGTTAATGATGTCTTGCACTACATGTACCAACCTTGCTATTCCTATTAATTGAATTAAGTGATCTTCAATCTTCCTTCTCAGTGTTCTTCACTTCCTGATAGAAGTGAGAAAATCTGCATCTTCTTTCTCTCATGCTCCCTGTAATCTTCTCAACAGAAGGCAAATGAGCCTAGGATTACAGGTATCTTGTGTATACAAGGAGCAGGAATTGAAGAAGAGAACACTGGGAGGATAACTTGGAAAAATATACTGTGGGGGAAAAAGTCCTCTGTAATGTTTTTCCTTCTGCAGTTTGTTCTTATCTGGTGCTCCAACACAGTTGCCTTGAAAGCAGATTAAGCACAGCATTGTTACAGAGTATTTTTACTCAGAAGCAAAAAATTGTTTTGCAGCCTTCAGTTAATCTTTTGGGGCCAAGTAGATAGCAGGCATTACTCTAGTAAAATTCTGCAGTTTCTTCACTTTCTTGAGTAGAATCAGTTCATACCTTCTTTGAAACATGACATTATATTTGTCTTCTCTGTGTTTTTCTCAAGAGCATTAGTCCCATCGCTGTGTAATGGAGTATTGTTGCCTGGAGTGTTGTTTTTTGGGCCGGTGATATCGTATCTTAAACAGATTCATCTGCAAAGTTAAAACCAATACTAACTTTTCTTTGGACTGAAATTGATGGAAGCTGTTTTAAACTCATTTATTTCAGAAAGCTCAGAGTAATGGGCCTGAAAAACAAGAAAAAGAGGGAGTAATTCAGAATTTCAAGCGAACTCTCTCAAAAAAAGAAAAAAAAGAAAAAAAGAGACGTGAAAAAGAGGCATTGCGACAAGCATCAGATAAAGATGATCGACTTCTTCATGGAGATGATATGTAAGTGGTTTAAACTTATTTTTTAAAAATGAAATGATAGTTGTTTTTAAGTGCATTAGGAAAAGAAAGAGCATGACTTGCAAGCGCATGCTAACTCAGCTTTCCCATGCTTTGCAGTATTGGAAATTATAATAAAGTTAGGGGTATAATGTAAAGTTTTTTTAATGCCTTTCCCCCTGCCCCCATCCTTAAGAAGTAGAAGACCTCTTGTTTCCTTTGAGAAGTAGCTACTAGCAGTCCTTAAATTGGTTGTCTGTTTCAGGTGAGCATGGGTATATGAACAGCATTAACCGTAGCAAAAGTGAAGTGCATGTAGAAGCCATCTTACAATAACTTAAATGAGCTCCCGTGTCTATGAATCCTACTGCCCTTTTATCCTTTGTGAAGTAATGAGGATATATGTATTTTAGGCTCTTAATGACATTATTTTTTATTTAAACTAACTTGGCAGTGAGAATTTTCGCCTTGCAGCTGAGGTTTACAAAGATATGCCTGAGACCAGCTTCACTCGCACAATTTCCAATCCTGAGGTGGTTATGAAACGGCGACGACAGCAAAAACTAGAGAAGAGAATGCAGGAATTTCGCAGTTCTGATGGCAGACCAGACTCAGGTACTTGAAGGTCTTCTGGTTAAGATATAAACAGTATACATTTTATTGGGAGAATATTCTTAAGGCCAGCAACTCCTGTAAATTTGACTTAACTTTTGCTTTCTCCAACATTTTTTGCACACGGCTAGTTTATCTATGGTGTAACTGAACAAAGGATTTGTAAAGGTAGGGTTCCACAGAAGGGTGTTCTGTGATGAGTGTGAGTGAGGCAAAGCTTTCGGTGGTGGGCAGACTGATGAGACTGAATATGCTCGTTGAGCTTGCTAACAGTGCTAAACTGGGAAAGAAGGAAGGATGGATTTAGACTGGCAAACTGAGGAGGTCGGCTGAAATAACTGACATTCATTGTACTAAGAACAAGCTGAATGACCTGAAAGAGAAAATTCTATCAGTACTGTAAGTAAAGGATGTAAAGGACTGATTGTTCTGCAGAAAAGGTTCTGGTAGATCTTGTGAATAACAATGATTAAGTATTTCTCATTCATGGGGTGGGGATATAACAACGGTGATTGTATAAACACCATTAGAAAAGAACAAGTGAAGCAATGTTAGAACTGGTAAAATCTCAGATGATGTATTCTGTTCATGGAAGAGTAGTGAAGAAAGAGTTAGAGATGTAGAAAACATTGTCTTGAGGGAAATCTTAAATGGGCTTGTTAAGGAGAGGGGAAATTCTTGAAGGTCAGCACAAACTTCCTGTTAAGATGAGAAAGGTCTGTTCTTCAACCAGTCATTGTCACTATTTCATTTTAACTTAATGTAATACAAAGCATGGTGAAACAGTGGGAAAAGACTTTGTTAGATAAATTACAGCAATATCACTGGAGATTTTTACCAATGGCAGAGATAAATCTATTTTGGGGATGTTACGTATTTTTTCTTGTATTAGTAGAATAATGGAATTATTTCTGAAGGGATATTCTGTTAGAAATATAATAAATTACTTCATGTCTCTCTTTTTATTCTCTGGTTGCACTGTTAATTCCATTTTGTTTCCAAGGTGGGACGCTGAGAATTTATGCAGACAGTTTAAAACCAAATATACCATACAAGACAATCCTGCTGTCCACTACAGATACTGCAGACTTTGCAGTTATTGAAGCACTGGAAAAATATGGTCTGGAAAAAGAAAATCCCAAGGATTATTGTATTGCTCGTGTAAGTTACTGAATCTTCTCACGTTTCATATTTGGTTGGGTTTTTTTTCTTGCAGTAGCTTCCAACCTAAGTAGAATGACTCGGTTAGTTCCATGACTAACTTTTTTTTTTCCCTCCCCTAAATCCAACAGCCTCAGGAATTGTGGAGTGACATGTCAGGTTTTTTGTTTTTAAAACTTTAATCTTCCAGTTGTACTAAATTGTTGCTTGCTATATAGAAAAACATTAATACCGAAAATCGCATGTTTCTTCATTTGGCACTGTGGCTTTATACCACTAAGTGTGCTGATGATTCACAGATGTATAAACTAATAGTTCATCCTGTGGATACCTAAATTTGTGCACAAAACTATTTCCCTGAACTAAAAGTGTCCACTCAGAACTGGAAGTGCTGAGGTGAGCTCCATTGTAAAAGGTATATGTTGTGTACTGTTTCCTTAAACCTTGCAGTGGTAGCTGATGCTCATTACGAATCAGAAAGGATTGAAGTGACACTCTTTGTTTCAGAGTTTAATTATTTTAGGAGTTCTAAATTAATTGCCTAGAATTGTTGTTTCTTAGAGGTGTGGCTTTAATCAAAAAGTCCCATGAGCAGTACTGATTAAAGATTACAAACTTCTGACCATGTTGTCTTCTCAGGGAGAACAGTGAGGCTTGAAAATATTGATTCTTGTTTGAGTCCAGGGTTTGATTACATTTTGGCTATGACTTGTCTAATAAACTTGCATTTTTTGCTCCTTAAAGTGTTGAAAAAATGGTGGAAAGTTTGTTTCTCGTGATATTGTGTTGGTTTGGGAGAATCATGGGCTATAGCAGAGACATTGAGGCTGAATTTGGAAGATAGTTTTACTTCAGTCTTTTTAGTTCAGTCTTGTTATGATGTATTACAAAATCTTTGAATATTAGGGAATTTATTGGGGACTGATTGCACCTTTACCCAGGAAACGGTTGCAAGTAACTCTTTGTAGTGGTGGTGTTCCCTCTTACCTCCTATTTTCTGATCTTGTGTGGGGATGTTTAATGTAGAAAATAGTCTGGCGAATGTTGCTTTGATCTTGGGAAAGGTTAATGAAGTCTTTGCTGCAAAACAAATTGCTTTATATTAGTTTTTTGGGAAGCACTTCTGGAAAATATTTTGTATTTTCTGAGTAACATCTTTATACAGTAAGCTTCTGAAGTGATATAAGTTGCGTGCTTATGTTTACATTTGATATACATGAGTGGTCTTCACTGACCAATAGCAGATCTGTTTTTATAACATTTAAGTGTAGCAGACCTTACTTGATGACAGTAAGTTGTTGTAGTTGGCTAAAATCTGCTTGGCCATCCTCTGCTGATCCAGTGCTTGGCTTTTAATATGTTAATTCTTCTTTTATTAATAAAGTTGAGTATTTTAAATCTGGATTTTAAAACCTGCTCTTTTGCCAGATATTTTATGAAGTTGCTTTCCTTGCTTTAAACATTAAAATACCCAAGAATTAGCCTGATGTGTCTTTAATCATTGTTCTCTTTATTGGAAACTCAAAAATGCACTACTAAATTGGTTCAATGACACTCCTTTATATTGAAGTCTCATAGGTGTTCTCTTGTATGCCTGTTGCCCCTGTTCTTCTGACACTTCACAGTATTCTGTGTAACACAGATCCTGCACGTGTTCCTATTCTTTACATTTTGTTGAGTTCAGCTATTATCAGTGGAACATATCACTTCGGTTTCTTACTGGTCGGGATTTTGAAACATTTTGTTCTCCTTGAGTGGCAGGTGAAGTGTCTTCTTTGAAGATTTAGCAGTTGAATTTACTTAACTATTAAGATGAATTTTAAGTTACAGAACAAGACATATATAAGGCTGTATAAGTACCTGTAATAAAGATCACTCAATCCTGAAGTTTCAGTTGAAAGATAAACAGTGCAAGAGTTTTTCATAACATTTTTGACAACTTTTATTGTAAATGTCGTTTTCCTGTTGGTTGGTTGCTTTCATACATTAGTTTGTGGTGCATCAGGCTGTGCCTTTATGCCTAGTTCTAAAGTGCTTTTCTGTGTAAGCAAGCAAACTCAAGTTTGTTCCAATGGGTGTTTTGTTTGTTTCAGTTTGCTTGGTGTGAGTTTCCTTGAGTAATACGGGGTTTACTGCACATCTCTGAAAATGTCAAATTAATTAGACTGTCATCCGAGCCATCCGAGCTACCTGTGCATATTCACTCAGGGCATTAGACTTCAGGCATGCAGCAAACCAGTTAACTCTTGAAAGTAGAATCTCGACTAGACTTTTGTTTTTAGGTGCACTTATTTTTTACTTGAGGGTAAGGCATAAATAACTTTTTGTAATGTCAAGCAAAAATATGCATTTCTTGGTGAGTAGTTTTATTGGTGAGTTGTTTTTTTAAGAAATAGTTGTTGCAGACATAAGACATTAAGTATTTAGCAAGATCCATTGCGGGGCTTTTGTGGGTTTTTTTGTGTTGTCGCTGCTGTTGTTTTGTTAAGGTTTTTTTTGTTTGTTTTACAAGGGGCATGTGCAGAGCCTGTGTTCCCAGTTTGTAAGGAAAATTGTGGATTAATTAACTACAATAAGCAGATGTACTCAAATATACAGTAGATACGAGGGTTTTTACTTAAAAACCATTAAAATTACAGAAGAGCTTATTGACGACCCCTGTTACAGCATGGGGTTTTCTCATGTGAGACTTTTACTACAGACTGATCCGATCGCTTGATCTCTATATATTGCTTATTACAGGGGGCTTAATACTCAAATACTTACCTTCCCTTAGTTGCTTATTCCAACAAATGCTTTGGAAGTGAAGTCTGAAGTTGCTGTGGTCTTCACTTAGATTTTCTTAGCTTGTATTTTCTGCATGTTTCACTGCATTTTAAATTAATAAATATAGAATGGAATGACTTTATGATAATTTATATATGCTTGTTAATATACTCATGATGAAGCAGAGTGTATTTTTCCTAATTCTCAGTTTTTTGTTTGGTTCAGTTAATAGACTGCTTCCAAAACTTGTGATATTAGCCTGGTTTGACCCATCTCTATTTCCTGTGCTGTTGCAGAGGTCAGGGAAATGTCTGTGCTTGATCTCAGCAGTCTGTACAGATGAAAATTCATGAAAGCATATTTTATTGCATCTGTTTTGAAAAACTCAAGCAAGTCTCTACCCATAAGCCAAAACCCAGTCATTATACAGACTTACTCCCATGCTTTTCCATTATTCTAAAATGTAGGAATTTCAGTTTTGTGGATGGCACTGAGGCAGCATTTGCCTAAACCAGAGGTGTTTTCTAAAACAGCATCATAACAATTAAAAGCCTCCTGGCCTGCCGGAGCTCACATGTGTGGTGTTTTGTATCTCTCTACAGATTAGGTCACGGACCTTTTTAAAGTGAGGTATGTCTGAGTTACCAGCTCATGCTTCCAGAGAGATGAGGGGAATGGTGGCTGGCAGGGAGGATGAGGGAAGCAATGCTTTTGTGACCTGTCTTGTCTAGTTCACCATTGCTGCCCTTAAACCCAGCGCCAAGTATGGGTGCTTGTCCAAGTTCCATGGTAGAAGTAGTATCAGGTTCAAGTAACACCTGTGCATTTGTATCTCATCTGTTCCTCTGGCTTCACTGTATTTGGTTTTTCTTTGGTTTCATTCCCAGTCCAGTGTTGGTTGGCTCCTGGTACGTGTGTATTTCTTGTGTTGTAACTGGTTACTTTCTGTCCCAAGGGCTTTGGAATTTTAAGATTGTTTCTTGTTGAATATAGCTTGAAACACAGAGTTTCCCTAATTATCCTGTAGGTATGATTGATTTTAAAATCTGAGATGTGAAATAGAGTGGTTTGACAAGATAAGATTTGAGTGTAGATGTGTTTCTGTTTCCCTCTGGTTTATACATTTTAATGTTTTCCCTCTTTTATAATATCTTGTCTATTTGAAAATCTAATTAAAGATAATTTAATTAGTCCTATGTTTAGCCCAGGTTTGCATAGAAAATGGTTTAGGGATTACATACTTTTGATCTTAAATGTACTTGTTTCCTGCTTGGAAGAAGATGAAAGCATGTTTGAGGTGGATCTGTGGGAACTTGGTTAACACAGAAAAGGGTGTGGAAAGGAGGGAACAAGTGAGAGTGGAAAGTCTGTAGAGGTCTGCAGCGTAGTAGGGTGCTGTAGCCAATGGCTGCATCACTTCAGAGGGTCTTACCTTGGTCATAGTTCAGAGATGGAAATAATTTGGAGTAGTTTGTTTAAAATAGAACTCTCTGTGAATTTAAATAACATTGTTAGCATTACAAATGTGGGAGTACATTGTATTTTCTTTTAATTTTTTGATTCAGCTTTGGAAGATCTGTCTTTAATAACTGTAATACTGCCTGTCATTGTTACTTTTTCTTGATCGCTGTGGGGAGCAGTACTGCATGAAATTACAGGCTGTGTCTCCTTTAAGACCAGATTTCATGAATCAAGGTTTCCCCCTTCCTCTGCCTTGTAAGAATATAGGTGTAAAAGGTAGGAACAGTCTGTAGTTCTGTTCCAAAAGGGTTTTGTGTTTTCCTTAGAGCTAGACAGCATGAAGCAATTGTGTGAAATGCTCCAGTTGTGCCCTTAGTCCTTTGTGTAGACCAGGTAAATTTTGGGTAAGACAAGGATGCAGGAGGTATGATATGGTCTTTGCCAGCTTGTTGTGTCTTTTCTAAATATACATATATGTTGTGTTAGCAGAATGGCATTACCAAAATGAAAGGCTGATTCCAATATGTGAAATAATAATGGAAAGTTCAGTTTTGGTTTTTGACTATCATCTCCACAGATTTGGTTTTTTTTATTTTTTTGTCTTAGCTGATGAGAAATTGGAATAATTTTTTTTTACTGAAAGAAGATCTCATCTACTTTAAGTGTAACTTGCTTTTCTTTGCTTTTTAGACTTACTTAGTGTTGTGGGAAGTGTGATTTAACTGTAGCAAGAGGCAAGAGAAGAGAGTTAGAAAATCTTGGAAAGCAAAATAGATTCCAAGTTACTGAATTCTTTGGCCTTATCTCTTGTTATAAACAACGCGTGCAAAAAAAGTAATCAGAGGATATAACCCTGAATGTTCTAATTGTCCACTAACAGCTCTGAAAACTGATAATTCTTTTTTAGGTCATGCTGCCTCCTGGTGCTCAGCACTCTGATGATAAAGGTGCTAAAGAAACTATTCTTGATGATGATGAGTGTCCACTGCAGATATTCAGGGAGTGGCCTAGTGATAAAGGTATGTCCAAAAACCTTTAAGATATTTTTGTGCCTTGAGTTGCAAGCCATGTTGTGGACCCCCTGTAAAGGAAGAAATTCGAACGTATATTTTAGTGGGATTTGGTTTTGGACACTTAAAGTACTAGGGAGTATTAGAGTTATTTACTGTTTCATTATGCACTGTTTGTAGTATTACATCATTAGGTAGTAGAAAGATTTTGCATTTTATCCTAAAGTTTCTAAATTATTCACTATACTGAAATACACTTTTAATCTGTGTAGTTATTTTAAAGTTAAAACTATTCTGAAGAAGTGACAGGAATTTAGTAAGCTGAAGTTAATCCTATGGGACACTTGCAGATTAATAGATGTTGGTTGTGTGCTTGTTCACTGGTAGTGTGACTCAAAGGATGCATAATACTGTGTTTTAGGAGTACTGGTCTTCCAGTTGAAAAGGCGGCCTCCTGATTATGTCCCAAAGAAAACCAGGAAGATAACTGATGGAAAGCCATTAAAGGGGAAGGAAAGAGTTGATGGGTCTGGCTACGGCTCTTGCCTTCCTCCTGAGAAACTACCATACCTGGTAGAATTAAGCCCAGGTAAGAATTCTGGTTATTTAATAATCTAAATTACATTATTCTATAGTCATTTGGATTTTTCAAAAATGAGACTCTCTTTGTAAGGACAAGGAAGTTGATGTGGCAGGAAGTCTGTGCCACATGAGTTGTGCTTCTGATGTCAAATTTTGAATTGGAGCTAACAAATGGTAGAACTGCATATTGCTGTAATACCAAAATCTTAGCAGCAAATGTTTGGAGTGAAAAAAAGGGAGAAATTATTTACTAACCTTAAATCTGATTTGCTTTACATTCACAAGTACACTGTAGCATATCTGGTATTTGACAGTGCCATACATGGAAAATCACATTTTTAAACAGGACAAGAACATGAATGTTTAAATCAAACTTAGATGTTAAGCATTTTTCAGCCTATATGGAACTTTCAAATCACTGGCAAGGCTGAGTTTTATTTTGGCATAATTAGAACTCTCTGGGCTTTGTGGTAATTTGCAATTAATTTTATGATCTAGGAACAGCCAGGAGGGATTGATTTTTGTGTAGCACAACTACTGATAAAACATACACAGCTTATGCTCTTAATATCTGTCGTCCTCATGTTTATAGATTTAGATATGGACTTTCATTTTTTTTGTGATTTGAGTTATATACAGCTCTTTTTCCTCTTAAGTGTAACTTGAGTACAGTCAGGTATTCAAGTAAAAGTTACACTTTGAAGTCTGCTTGTGTTCCTTTTGGGAAGCAAGGTTGGAAATTGGTGCTGAAACCTTTGCTTGATTAGAACTGCAAAAAAGAAGGTTAAATTTATGGTCAAAGGGTGTGGGGGTTTTGTTTGTTTATTTTAAATCCAGATGAAATCATCAGTACACAGAATATATGAAATGTACTGTCATGCTCTACAGGTTGAGGTTTGGTTTGCATGTTAATATTTTGGGTTCTTTTAATAATACTGTTGTTTTCTTTTCTTGTTCTCTTACTCTTTGTGGGATGTAGTGCTTTAGTATTAAAATGTTGTGCTCTGGCAGTGGCGAGAGACGCCCATTAACGAGAGAGTAAACCCAGTCTGAAGGGCGTCAGGTGTCAGCGGCTGTGTGCTGAGCTTCACACATTGCCCGTGGGACTGACCTATTGTTCGTGTTTTTCTTCTAACAGCTTGTTGTCACTTCTCTAAACAATAAGGATTGTTTCATTCAGTAGCTCTGTAGTACTGATGTCTTTATATTCTACACAGTTTCTAAAATTGAAAGAGTTTAATGAGCTTCATCCTTATAAATTGAATAGTTGTTGTCTGGCTTCGGTTTCACCCTTTCCTGTCTTTTCTTTTCTTGCCCTCCTCCGCATGTTCTGCATGGTATCTGTCCTGCTGGTGCTGCCTTCACCTGGGTCCTCTGCATGTGTTTCTAACCCCAGGGAGAAGGAATCACTTTGCCTACTACAACTATCACGCTTACGAAGGTAACGCTGTATTTGATACTGTTCTGTCATTAGTCACTAAAAACTTCTCCGACTGTAAATCTTGTGTTTCTTCATGACAAATGAAGGACTATCTTATTTATCTTAAGGGTTTTTTTTCCAAGGGACTGCTTCTGTGAAGTAGCTGTCTGTTTTGTCAGCTGCCATGTAATTATTTGATCTGTGAACAAACATCAAATAAATCATGAATGTGTTGTTATCCAAAGAGTTCAACCTTGGAGCTACAGTTAACAGCTAAATTTCACAGGGTGGTTTACAGGCAATGTTGTAGTAGAACTAAAAAGTTCTTTGATCCATCTACTTGCAAAATTCATAGTTAAAACATGTATTGTGTAAATGGCATGGAACTTAACTGTGCTTTTCAGTGTTTGACTGTGTTGATGCAGTGGATGAAATCTGTGATGATTTTTATGTGAAATAGTGTTTGGGCCCCTGGGAAAATGACCTCACTTTCTACTCCTTGGTGTTCCATAGCATCCTTTGGTATTTCTGCTGCCTGGTTTGTGGCGTTGTCTAACATTAGTGGTGTATGTCAAAGATTTAGCACTTCAGACAGTAGAGACTTGTTCAGGTTTTTTCTGTAGTGTTTGAAATTGATAGCCTAATGTACAAATCGTTACGGATCTTTAGCTCTCCTTAGAGTTTAGAGTAATGTGCAGATATATTCTGGTTTGACCAAATAGACAAGAATACAAAGCCATTTTCTTTTCATTGTGAAATGTCTACCAAAATATTTTTTTCTTTTCTTACATTTTTTTCCTGTTCCCCCATCTTATTTTCTAGACTGCTATAGAAGAACTACATGTGATTGTCAGTGTTGCTCACTCTTTCCTTTATGGTTGTGGAGTGCAATACTGGGGTTTAAAGAACTCTCTTCAAACTTGCGTCCAGTGCTCAATTATGTCAATTCAATTCAGACTTCCATTTCATTAATGTTGTTATTCCAGAGAGCAGAAAGATTTCATGGAGCATGCTGAAGTAAAAAGCAGGGATGGGCTCTGCAGGAGCACTTGGCCATTAACTAGGAAGATTGAAATTTGGTTGCATGTCACTGGAAAAAAAAAAAGATACTTTCTAAATCTTCATCTCAATGTGTGAAAACGAGGTCTTCATACTGTAGAGTTAGACTGTGTATTTGTTAAAAAACGTCTTAGGGTACTTGTATTTATTACAGAAATAATTCCAGTAGAAATGTCCTCCTGTCAAAACAGTGGCTATTTATATTTTTGCAGAACAACCTAGCAGACTCACTTTCATGCCCTGTGCAATTGCACAAATTTAGTAAGTTTGCTAGTGACGTATGTCCAGTTTTTCCACTTCTCCACAGCTGCTGTTGTTGCTGTTTGTACGACTGTTTCATTGACTGAAAATTAGATTCTGTATGGTAGAGGATGCACTTCAGTAGCTTGTGGCTGTAAATGTGGCAGTCAGCAATTGTCTCTGTACCCAAGTTATGTGAATGAACCATTAAACTGAGATGAATCTGATAGTAATAGAAATAGATTGGATAGACTGAAGTGACATTCAGCAGCACTTTGAATTGCTGATTCTGTCTGTATTATCTGTGAATATGGCTTTTGATGAGTTCGGGGATGTTAATAACTTCAGTTGTTCAATCATAATATTTAAAGGCTAAGAAAAACTGCAACCCCCCGTTTTTTTAGATGTGAGCATCAGATCCTGCAAGCCTGAAATTAAAATTACAATGCATAAATAAAAAAATTCAAAAGCAAACCCATAAGGCTTTTTTCCCTGCTTCAGCATGAAGAAGAGCAACCTTGAGCTGTAGAACAAATAGCAGTGGGAGATGTGGAGGACATGTAGGTATAAGAACTTGGAAAGAAGAATTACAAGAGGTTGGAGAAGTTGGAAAGCCTTAGCCAAGGTGTTTCCCTGGTCAGCCTTCTTTCTGAGAACAGAACTCTGCAGTATGGCATGTATAACACTTTTGCACATTAGCTTTGTTGTCTGTTACAATAAAAAAACATTTACTATTGGCTCTTTCTGCTGGAATTGCACATCTTGTCTGAAATTTAATAGTAGAATTATCTCCTGAATTCAGCATGGTATTTCAGATCTGCCCAACCATCTCCTAAGCTTATTAGTTTTTTAAACTTTTAGTAGTCAGGAACTTGTACAGGAAATATGCTTTGCAAATGTAGATTTAACTAATTTTAACTCAGTAAGTAAAGTCCATTGTTTGACCATTTTTGTTAAACTTTGGGCTTGTTTCCTCTGAGCTGATCTTCATTATTTGGTTCAGGCTGATGCTAAGTGAATACTATTTCCCAGTATTGTTTCAAGCATTGGACTAGTGAAATCAGTAGAAGTTATAATTTTCAAAGTGGTGTCTGATTCACCTTTTAGTGGTGAAGTAAAACATTTAAAATATATATCCATGAAGGGTGGCCTGTCTTGATTTTTTTCTATTGTTTAAAAAGTACACGTTTGTGTTACAAACCACTGACTTGATGTGCTTACAGTGACTGTTCATTCCTGTTCACTGCAGAGTTTTTTATAACATTACTGTTTGAAGTGTGAATGGTGACTCTTAAGTTCGTAAACCAAGTAATGAAATCTATTTGTGTTGCATCCTTTGCTGCGATCAGCCTTCATGGACTGTCATGGCTTGGGGAGTGGGGAGTAGGGCCTTTGCCATAGGTATGGCAGAATGGGTATCCTGCTGTAGTGAGTTATAAGGAATACATTCCAAATATCATTTAGGTGAGGTTCCAGCTGTTGAAAAACAGGAAATACAGTTTACACTGTAGTATAATACAACCTTCCTTCCCTCTTGCATCCCTCCCCTACATCAAAAATGCATTTCATCCTTCTTGGGATTTGTAGTAATAATCTTCAAGATTAAGATACCTTTTACTGTAGAAACTCACTTTTATTACGGATGGAGTATAAAAAATAACCCAGATAACTTTGAGTAACTCCTTAAAATGTTCTCCTTTTTGTGGGGAGAAGAAATTGCCTTTGTATCTAGTACTGTGGTTTTAATACAACGTGTTTTTTCTAGTTACAGTGGACACTGCAGAGAAACAAAGGTCTTAATTTACCTCAGTAGAAACACGGTGATACTAAAATATATTTCTTGAGTGAGAGCACACACACGTGGGTGCCACTTTTACCAAACTAGGATGGGGGTAGGAGGAGGAAATACTTGACTTTTGGATTCCTAAATGAATAAATGAAGGAGCTACTCTAGGTTTTGATGTGTAAATTGTGGGGAGACATAACAAAAATTTATAGAATTCAGTGTAAGCAGCCAAATGCATTCAGTAATCTATTACATGTGTGCATTTAGTGATACGGAAGATGCAGCCATGTAATTTCAGATTTAGCATTGTTAAATAACTTAAAATTGCACACAATTCAAATTTCCGAAGACATTGTACTAGCATTATCTCTTCCAGGTTACACTGGTATTAAATGTATGCCTCTCTCAGACTCGCAGAGATTTAATAAAAGGTTTCTGCCTCTAGACTTGAAAGATGCTTAGAGGGATGAGTGATCTTATGAGTAATGCTTTTTTTGTGATGGATGACGTACTAATGCTATGATAGTGTTTCCATGTTCAATAACTGCATATTACTATAGTATCAGCACTTAAGTTTAGTATTTACAGTATCGGTCTATGGACTAACTGTACCTGGTGTCTTTATATCCCAATAACATCCCAACAGCCCCAGGAGAAGCTTATTACTACCACTTTATGGTTAAGTGGTTTGCATTCTGATTTTAATAAACAGATCCTGCTAGTAATGCTGGGAGTTTACAACTAGATTTATGGAGCGTCTGTTTATGTTGACTTTCCCTTAAAAATTTGAAGATGACTAGTAGCCTACTGCAGACAGTATCAATGTATGTGCCATGGCTCTAATAATATTCTCTAATGCTTAGTTGGAGATGATTTGAAATCATTGTTCATTTCCATAGGTAAGCCATTTGTTATCTTGCAGCCTCTCTTTTTTACAACTTTGCTTTGGAGAAGAGATTAGAGAGAAGTCAGAAATTATTACTTCAGTTTCCACTGGGATTTAAAGTTGTAGGATTTTCTGGGAAGTGGGGAGGATTTATATGTATGCCAAAACCCATTTATGTTAGCCCGTGAAGGCACCAGCTAATTTGTGTGCACTTTATATGTCCAGTGGATTTTGTGAAATTTTATTCTGTTTGGACAATATGTATTTCTGAGGAGAGTAGGAAGTTGGACTTTTTTACCTCATTTTCTGTGACATGGAAGTATAGGTCAACGGAACTCTAAAGATAATGCCAGAAGTGCTAAAGTCCTGTATATTAAGACTAAAGCTGTCATAGATAAACATTTTGTAAGATTATCTTTTAATATTGCTCTAGTTCAGTATCCGATGAATTAGAAACAGTTTGGTATGTGGACCACTTGACAGTAGATATTGCTGGTAACGTGTACTTTAATAAGATCAGTAGATATTATTAATGCCAGAATCTGCAGATGGTTTTTTTTCTTAATCTTCTAAACCCATACTGGTATACCCATATAAAATCTTAGAGATTTACAAAAACTGTTGCATTGCTTAAACTACTAAGGAAATAGAGAAGGTTTTTCAGAGTATGTTCAGAATAGTAGTTCTTGATTACTTTGTTCTTTGCATTTGTAGAAAACAGCTGCTCCAAGTAGGCTTTCTCTACTTTCAGTGTTCTTACATTATGAGGAACAATCAAGTTCCCAACGATCTTGAAAGAATGTCACTCAGGTTTTCCTTTTTTTTTTGAACATCGCTATTCTGAACTAAGTTGAAGTAATGTAGAAATACTTTGTGAATATTTAACCTTTATTAACTTGCAAATTAATATTTGTTGCTTGCTGTACAGATGGTTCTGACTCCAGAGATAAGCCAAAGCTTTATCGTCTACAATTAAGTGTCACTGAAGTTGGAACTGAAAAATTTGATGACAACTCCATTCAGGTATGGAAAAAAAGCAGACTCACATTACAGTACTGATCTGATCTCTGGTGTGTTATGTGTAATTGTGGAAACTAATAAAATATGCTGTAAATACCCATCAAAGCTTGAAGGGTAAAATATTGCTGCAATTTTGTACTACTGGTCATAACTATCTGTTTTAATTTACTTCCACTCTTGATTTAAGAGAAGGGTTTTGTTATTTTAAGTAAAGTTTTTATTATTTAAGGGGTTTATTATTTTAAATGGGGTTTTCTTTTTCGTAACTGGATCAAATGGTGCATATCGGTGTTTTTGTAACTGTTCAATGGCTTTTAAGTCCTAGTCTTAATCTCTTTGAGGCAGAATTTTTTAAGAGTATGAAACAAGCATATTTGTATGAAGCTCATGCCAGAGAGTCTCTTACAGCACCCTGGGTCCAAGTCAGTGCAGTTAGTTGATTTGTAATTAGCTGCATTGTGAGATTTCATATGAAACAGCAAGAGGAAGAAAACAGTATATGACCAAAACAGTGAAAAATTTTTCATCAAGGGATGTCTCCTGCACATGTTAGTTAATGTGTGTTTTACTGTTCATGTTGCATTGAAAAATGAAGTGAAACTCACTGATTTTAGTACCACTCATCTTTGTTAAATTCGTAATCAAGCAAAGTTAAATTACTAGTCTGTAAATAGGGTAAGCTACATCTTAGTCTTTGGTTTTTTATTTCTGCTGCAGTATAATTTAATTTATTCTATGTTAATTAATTTTATTTTCAGTTATTTGGTCCAGGAATTCAGCCTCATCACTGTGATCTCACTAATATGGATGGAGTTGTTACTGTAACCCCGAGAAGCATTGATGCTGAAACCTATGTGGAAGGTCAGCGTATTTCAGAAACCACCATGCTGCAAAGTGGAATGAAGGTTCAGTTTGGGTCTTCTCATGTGTTTAAGTTTGTGGATCCTACTCAGGACCATATTATTTCCAAAAGACCTACTGATGCAAGTCTTATGGTCAAAGGTCCAAGACACAAAACTGGGTGAGTAAAATTTATTGTCTTCCTACTGAGAAGGGGAGCCTTGGGGAAAAATAGAGAATGAGAATATTATAAATGGCCAGTGACTAGAGTGTGAACTCATTAAAGGTGTTAAGTATATAATTTTAATACTTGAGCTCCACCTTGTGATTTTATGCAGGATTAGCAAGTGTCTTGTTTGAATACTTCGTAATGAAAAAGTTTTCCTCATGCTCGCTTCTGTGTGAAAAACACTATAATACCTTATTTTCATGTATTTCACAGTTCATCCACGCTCCAGGAAAATTCAAGTATTTGCTGAACGTTTTAGAGAGTCTGGTTTTTGTTTTTTCTTAGATAATAACTTCCAAAATTCCACTAAAAGGATTTGGAAATGCCGCAATCATGAAATAAGACTGTGAATTTAAGGAACTATGTGTCTCCATATAACAACCACTTTTTATAGTGTGGTTACTTACCCTCTAGTTTCTGTGTTGCAAGGACTGATAGTCCAGAAGTCTACCCTGTTGCTTCTCATTCGTGTTTTTGATAGGTGCATAATAAAAATACTAATCATAAATATAGTGACTCATTGGAGTTCAGGTGTTTTGTTCAATAGCTACAGAAATATTCAGAAGAAATAATCTTAAAATCGGTTTGTATAGAAGGGGATAAAACCAACATCCTATTTTCTGTCTTCTCTGGGTCCAAATGAGGCTACCGTTGTTAATATACATGTTATTGTATAGAATTACTCATTTAGAAAAGTAACAAATTGGATTGGAGATGAGTGAGAGAGATACCTAGGAAAAGAAGCTTATCTGCTGAGTTAGTATAGATGTATGCTTTAACCATTTTTATTTTCTTCACTTTATTTTAATATGGGAGGACACTGTGCTTTTTGTAGGCCCTGTCTGCAGGAAGACTTCCAGCCATGTGACTGTCATATAATATTCTTGCTGAAATCTTGAGTTCATTCTGCATTTAGCCTGCAGATCAATAAATAAGTGCTTTTGTGGGTTTACAGTCAACTGGAAAGCACTGTATTACTGCAGAGCTTTATCTGGACAATAGAATCTATGGCAAAGGACTGTTGCAGCTTGAACAATAAAATATTTTTTTTAATCTTTAGAATAAGGGGATGGTAATATGCATTACTATGATTTATGAATTGTTTACATTATGTTGTACATTTAATACTAAAGAGCTGAGAAAAAAGTTGTAGCTAGTCTACTGTAGTGAATACAATGCCATGAACATGTTTTATGTGTTTTATGTTTATGTGTATTTATATTTTCTCAATTGACTGGGAAGAAATTAGCTAAGAATCTGTTTTTGCAAATGAAATTATCTGTAGAAATATTTTTAGGTTTTATTAATATAAAGAACTATTACAGTATTTTTATAAAGTTAGTATTAACTGGACTCATGGTATAACCCTTGAATTTAAATTTATTAATTTTAGTTACTTTGTTTCTTGCTTGTTAAATGTTTAATTATATCATTTCTACAACATACTGGAAATGTTATCTTGCTTATAGAGCTGTCCAGGAAACCACATTTGATCTGGAGGGAGATATTCACAGTGGAACAGCATTACCAGCAAGCAAGGTATTGTATTATGACTAAGTTAGCAACAAATAAGAGCATGTGTAAGTTAAATCAAAATTACAACATCAGTAGTATTTGGGAAAGTACGGCCAATTCATCAGTCTCCCCAGCCATTTTTCCTTGTGGATGGGCTCAGATATCATGTGCATCACTTTTTAAATTTGGGTTTTTTTTCCCCAAAACTACCTGAAGTAGTTTTTCCCCAAATTGACTTATGGAAAGCAGATTACATGCAGGTAGAGATTCTTATTAGAACTGGTACATTGTTACCTTGTGTGTGTAGCATATGGCTGTTGTCATGTGTGATGGGATAAATAAATGTTTTATATAAAATGTGAAAGGGTGTTCAATTTTAATTTCACTAGGTTTTTAAAATTTAATGGATGTGACTTTAGACTTCAATAGAGCTCTTGTACACACATTGACTAAGGAAATTGTCTCTGCAGTCATAATTATAAACATTTTATGAGGTGATAATCTTTTCTTCCTTTCTTTCTGCGCTTTCTGTTAATAGATTTTGTGTCAGAATTGCATTTTCCGAGAGGAAACAAATAGAGTAAATGACACAATGGTTAATGCCGTACTTGCTGTGATCACATGCCTCAGATGAAATGAGAGAATTATTTCAGCCGTATGAGATGTAGTAATCTTCCCAGAAATGCATTCCCTTTTATGTTTTATTTCTACTATTACAAAAATAAAATACTTGTGATATTAATGCAGCAGTCTAGAGAGTTAATCAGAGTTAATAACTCTGATAGCTTTTGAATGTATTTTCAGTCTTACTTGTTTTCTTACCACAGTCTTCTGGTTCAGTTTCTCTACTTTCTTTGTAGCTTTGTTATAGTGCTTTCTTTCATATTGTATGTGTTCTTTACCTTCTTCTCATAGGATTTTTTTTAGTGGTATTTTAGAAGGAAGAACAGAAACTTTGTAAACTAATAAAATGTCTTAAAATTTCTTAGGATAAGAGTTTCTGGCTTTATTATATAGCATACTTCATACCCTAGTCACAGTCATTAGAAAAATATTTTTAGTGGACCTAGGGATTAATGGGAAAGTTTAGTTTCTTTTTTAGTTGTACTGTTTGAGAATGTGTACAACATCTTGTTAAAACACTGATGAATCACTCATTTTCTAACATTTGCTCTCTTCTAAGTTTGCTTTTCTGTTTGGAAAAGGGGTAACAGTAAGTTTAAGGAAAGTTCTCTTAGACGTGGTGGTGAAAAGTGATTTAGTTCAAACTCTTGCTTTGAGATGCACTTGTTGGCAGGTGTTCCTATGTCGAAGCAAATTATTTAGTCATAGAAATTTCTTATGAAATGTTGAAGCACTTCCTATTTTACTGGTGTCTTGTTTTCAACTCTTTATGCTGAAAATAATTTGTATTTATTTTGCTGCTTAAAGCAGCATGTTTGCCCCGTTGCTGATAGGATTTGATTGAATTAGAAATCATAAATTAAAAGCTTCCTATTAAGGAGCATGTGACACCAAAAGAGAACAAATTAAATGGTACATAAAAAAATAACACAGTTTGAATTGCCTCTTCTTGTCTTGAAAATTTGATACTCACTGGCAGATCAGACTTCCCTTAAAATCAGGGTAAATTATGTTACAGATCAGTAGTGTAAGCACTTGGAACTATTGCAGAAGCAGAACTGGGGAGCATGGCCAGTTTTAAATTTGTAAATACATTTGTCTCTTACCTAAAGTCTTGATTCCCAGCTCATTCTTACTTTTTATTGACAGGTATCCAACTTTCGATTAAAGGTGTTTGAAAGTTACATTTTAAATTCTAGCAGTGCATTAACAAAGAGCTGCTCCTAGCTGGCCATTGTTGTCTGTTGAATTGGAAGCAGGCTCTTGAGTGCTTCACTGTGGTGAAAAAGCCTGCTGAGCTGTCGCTGTCTGTGCCATAGTCCTCTCTTCTGTTTCCCCGTGTCTTTTCAAGCCTCAGACTGATGTTTCATTTGAGTAGTGCCAGGCACTGGCTAATGCAATGTTTGCGTGCTAAGCACCTGTCCTGCTGTTTTGAATTAGAGCACCAGCAGGCTGGACGGTGACAGGACATCATCTGCATCCAGCACAGCTGAGCGAGGAATGGTGAAGCCGATGATTAGAATAGACCAGCAGGATTACCGCAGACAGGACAGCAGGTAGGAAACATGGGATCCATTACTTCTTAGAATCAAAAGAACGGATATGTTTTTCTAGTAGATCAAGTGCTGCGTTAAAGTGTTTTAAAGGATCTGGTTTTCCCTATGGAGAATGAGATTTCCTTTGAGATCTCACCCCAAATAAACCACAGGATTAACAGCCAAAGCAAAAAATTTCACAATACTTCAAAAAATCCAAAAAACTAATCCTTTGCTTCAGTATTCTGTTATTTGTGGTTCTCTTTTTGTAAAGTCAGGCTGATAGTCATGTCACATCATTGTTGATCTGTGGTTAGGCATGTCATATGAAGTGTCTTCAATAACAGAAGTACAATTACTTAAAATTTTCATTTGTCAGTGGCACCACGATGTGATTTACTCTAGAGAGTGAAATAACTGGGTCATTGCTATGTCTACTGTGCTGTTGTCAGCAGGTGTGGAGTCTCTGTCCTTGAAGATACTTAAAACCTGACTGGACAGGTAGTGAGCAACTTGCTCTTGTTGACCCTGTTTTGAGCACGGAAATTGCATCAGATGATCTCTAGAGTCTCCTATCACACCTCAGCAAATCCGTGATAATGTGAATAGAATTTTTTTTCAAATCTTTCAAAAAATACAAGATTCTATTGCTGTCGACATAAATCAGCTTTCAAATTTAGATGAACAGCTATGGTAAATGGATGAAAGGTAAGGTAAATGTGCTGCAGGGTTAAAAAGTGCAGTGATCCAAGTTGTAAAGCTTGCAGTATGAAGCTTTTTGTACCTTTAAATTGATTTATTATTCACTAGACAGAAAAGAGAATTCAGAGATATGTGTGGCAGGAAAAAAATATAACCAAAAAAAGGGCAGATAATTGTGCTTCCACTTGAACTTGAATGTTCAAGTGTTCTGTAGCAGGGACATCTTTTAAATACTTTCAATGAAGTTAGACTAGAATACAACTCAGTTCTACTCTGCACTCTCTTGTTAGAGTGCCTTGTCATCTTCAGATTCTTTTTTAGAATTTTATTAAGGTTGTGAAGATTTAACTCCTTCTTGAATTAGTAGTATTTTAACTGTAAATTTTCTCATAAAAGATGAACAAAACTTCGTTCTGAACTTCTTAGAGCCTGTCAGAAGTTCTTGAGGCTTCTGCTGTTAATATTTCTTGATCTGTGCATCTGTATCTATATGAAGATTTTTAAATTTCTGTGAAGAGGATTATCTTGTGCTGTAGTTCTGTGTTTCAGAACCACAGCCATCTGTGAGCTGTATCTTGGCTTCATTTTGTTAGGGGTTTTTTAACTTCTTAAATTACTTCTAAAGAGAGTACTCATTGCTAGTCTTTACAAAGGTTTTTTTACCATGGTTCCTGTGTGCAGAAAATATTTTTAGAGGCATCTAGATCACACTTAAATTTGAGATAACTACAACCTCAGATCTTCATCACCAGCCCTGACATCGATATTTTATTTTCTGTATATATCTTACATGTTTGTAGTATGTGTTGTGTAATTAGACTCATTTATCTAAATACAGCACTTCTGTCATGTGCTCTTTCTCAGATACATTCACTGTGTTTATGAGATTAACAAATTACCCAAGTCAGGATGTCAGATTAGGATTTGACAAACTGGGCAGTGAGTTGCCTGACTACACAGAATTATTCTCTTTTGTGGACGTATTTTGTGGACCTTTAGTTAGGTTTCCTCTGGAATACTCTAGTCTCATTTTGTGAACAGTAAGGACAGTAATTGTGAACTGCTTTGTTAGTTTGAAAAACCAAAAATTCTTCACTGGCAAGTTCCAGGTTCTTGTTATTGTACAACTTCCAGCCCACACTAAATGTTCTTGTGGGTAGTCTTTGTGTGTTCATCACTGCTCTCTAAAGATGAATAATAAGAGAAATAAGACTTTCTTCCGATAAATCACTGAATGGGTTGAAGACCAAAGATTAGAATTTGGCTGCCATGTTTTTTCATTTCTAGAAAGAAAAATAATTGAGATCTGAGAGCATAACTCTATTTACTGGGTATGGTTGTTCTGATTGAAATGTGATTCTTGGAAATGAAACATAATGACTATTTAGTTAAGGATTGTGGTCATACATGCTCATTAGATAACTGACTACAAATTAGCATGAGCAAGCATATAATAAAAATGAGAAAAGATAACACAATTTTTTGCCTTGGATACCTTTCAGGAGTCCTTCAAGATGTGTTTGGAAATAAGTATGGTGATGTGTAAGTGGTGTTAACTGAATGCAGACACTTACCTGATTCCTAGCTTTAACAGGCCTTAAAAAATTTATACCTAGCATGCTGACTAAAACAGTCACACAAGGGTGTTTCATTTTTTTGTGCAGTTTATCAGAGACGATGTAGGAGAATACAGAAATATCAGGAGAATGTATTATTGCTTTTAATGCCATTTTGAAGTGTAATATTACCTGACACTATACTAAGAGAGGAGGCAACCTAATCAATATTTTATGGCCCTCCTAAACCTGACTAGACTTTCAGACTGGTTTAGCTCAGAGAATTTCATCACCACAGAGAGGCTATACAAGAGCAATAGCACAGAGACAATATATACTTAAAATGTATCCAATAAAATGTGCTATCATATCAGAAACACAGAGAATTACTTCAACTTAGGTTTCTAATGTGCAAAGTGTAATTAAAGAGTGTTTCTTTTGCATGTTCTTTGGAGAAGGCAGAAGATGGTACAGGGGTTGGAACTAGATGATCTTCAAGGACCCCTTCCAACTCATACCATCTTATGACTCCATGATTTGTTGAAGGGAACTCCTATTAGGGTAGTTAAATAATTGATTTACTGCATCTGTCCCTAGACAACTAGGTAAAATTAAATTAACAATTTTTAGAGAATACTTTGTATTAAATTTGTCTCTTACGGCCAATTCCCAGAAGTCTGTAAACAACCTTGAATTAATATCAGGTCTCATCACTCATGACAGATTGTCTCTCATTGGCTGGGAATCCAGTTCCTCCATTTGTGCTGAAACTCATCAATATAGTTTTTTTCTAAGGAAAATAAAATAAATCATCAGCTGAAATCTGTCACTGGTTTACTAGTCAGTTTGTTAAAATATTTCTATGTCTTATTACCATTTCTATAATGAAAGATTAAAAATTTCTCTGGAGTTGTCACCATAGTTCTGTTTTATAATGCTGTGTATTAGTAAGTATTCTATGGAAGTAATTAAGTTCTCAGTGAAGATGGTGCACTTTTGACAGTGTGGAGGTAGTGACAAATTAGTTCACTTTAAATTTATAGCAATGAAAAGACACAAAATACTACAATTTACACACCAGCTGGGTGCTTTTCATAAAGAGAGCACGCTGTCATGTTTGAAATGTAACTGAAATGGCAGAAATTTGTGTACATACTACCGTGCTGTGCCTGCTATTCCTTAACTTTGAACTTCTCAGAAACTGGATTTGCTGAGCACTTCTTATAATAAGGCATTTATCTAGGTGGCATAAACTTGAGTTCTCTGCTGGTTTAAGGTTTTGTAAAAAAGCAAGCAACCGAACAAACCCCCCCAAAACCCAAAAGTACCCCTAATGTTTGGATTCAATATGCTAAAATTTTGTTTTCGATCTTTTGACATCAGCCTTCAAAGTTATATTGTGGATTTGTACTACAGGAGATAGCTGAATAAAAGCTTTCAGTGTCCTGTCTCTGCCTTGTGGCATAACTAATATCTTCAGGAGAATGAGCCTTATATAATTATATTACATTCCTTTCTTTATGAAAGTTGTTGGGGAAAATAGAAAGCTGCCTATTGTGTTACATGTTGTTAAAATGGTTACCGCATGCAGAAGATGTTAAGCTTTTACTTATTTCCTAAGAATAGGTGCCTAACTGCAGAGAACAGCTCAGGTAATGCCTTTGCTTAAGGCAGTAGTGATAGGATGGAAATTAGGAAAAGGTTCTTCACCCAGAGGGTGGGGCACTGGAACAGGCCCCCCAAGGAAGTGGTCAGAGCACCAGCCTGAGAGAGTTCAAGAAGTGTTTGGACGATACTCTCATGCACATGCTGTGACTCTTGGGGCTTCGTGTGCAGGGCCAGGAGTTGGACTCAGTGATTCTGATGGGTCCCTTCCTACTCAGAATATTCTGTGCTTCTGTGGAATACATACTTAACCTTTTGCACACACCAGAAAAATCAAATCTCCATTCAGTTTTCTACTCTGTGATTTCTCTGATGGGTACTGGTAAGAAATAGCCCTACAGTCAGTTTCAGTGAGGACAATTCTGGGACTGACTGCTGTTTCTCATTGTAGTGTAGCAACAGCCAGGTGGGGGTAGGGACTGGATTTGGCATCCTTTTCCTCTTTACTAGAAAAAAGGACAAATAGGTTGACAAAGTCTTCATAAGTTTTGAAGGCATGAAAGGCAGCGAAGTACATTTGTTGTAACCAAGCTGATGTTTCAGGCAAAGCTTCATTTGCTTTCTTTCATGTGTTCATGAATAATTTGTTATTTGAATCCTGTCAATGGCAGATGGCAAAGTGATCCTATCAGTCTGCTGTGCAGCACAGAACAGGGATGTTCATTAATATCACAGACTCCACAGTTCAAGTCTGTGTTTTTATCTGTTGTGTTGCTGGCAAATACAGCTTGAATGATTCTGGAGGAAAGGTAAAAAAAGGATCATTCTGTGGAAGGTTGTTGTGTCACTATTTGGAACCAGTGTATTGTGAGAAATATGTCATTTTTACAGTAATTCATATCACCCATGTGGATTATTTGTTTCAATTTTTCTCATCTTTCTTTAGATCTCAGGATACCCATGGACCAGAACTGATACTGCCTGCTAGTATTGAATTCAGGGAAAGCTGTGAGTAAACTGTGAAGTTACAACTAATCTGTTAGTGCATTCTTCTATACTGTAATATTTCAGTTAGTTTGAAAACTTAAGGGTAATTTAGGTAAACATTGAAAAAAATTGTGACTATACAGATGCTAGACAGTCTAGTAGTATTGCTTGTTTTGTTGGGAGGTTGAACAGATACTGAGGCATGTTCATGTGTATCTTAATTCTGATTGCATTTCAACTCTTCATCTTCCGATATTCAAATTAAATGTGAAAAGAATTATAATCCCATCTCCTCAACAGTACATAGAATTCATTGTCTTCTACGTAGTTCTCTATGCCTTGTGTAACAGATTGCATCTTGGTCAAAATCCATTTTATATAAAATCTGATTAGGTTTAAATTGTGATTTAGAGTTTAATCTTTTATTATCTTGGTCCCTAGGTTTTTAAGGCCTCAGATCTGGTAGAAGAATATCATAATAGGGATTGTCCATACTTCAAATATTTGAAACGAAATGGATTTGTGAGCAAGCAAAGACTGATTTTTATTAGTATGGGAGCTTTGTTGCAATAAAATGTACAAGAGGAATCTTGCATTTTCCTTTTCCCTTGAAGATGCAAATTTTCAGCAAAAAGATAGGAAATAGTACAGAAATGTTTCCCAATGATCAGATTATCTGGCTTTGTATAGAAGTATGTTGTTAGTGTGTCTAACTACCTGTAGTACATAGACAATGTAGACTTCGAATTCCTGTAGGTTGCTCCCTCTTCCTCTCCTTCTCCCAAAGAAAATCCTTTATGCCTCAAGTTATGAAATTATTTTCTTTCATTTTCTTTCTGTCTTTGGCTTTATGACATACTGGGTTTTTTTCCTCTTTGTCTACAGCTGAAGATGCCTTCTTATCTGCCATTATAAATTACACAAATAGTTCGACAGTTCATTTTAAGCTGTCACCAACATATGTTTTGTATATGACATGTCGGTATGTATTGTCCAGCCAATACAGACCTGACATCACTCCTGCTGAGCGTACTCACAAAGTCATTGCAATAGTCAACAAGATGGTGAATATGATGGAAGGAGTAATACAGGTGAGTTACTCTGCCAAAATATGTCAAGGGGATTACGTACGTGTTGTTGACAATCTAGCAAACTTCTTAGCCTTTTTCTTAGTCTGACCCTTAACAGTAGTTGATTAAACAGTAATACCTGCATTGACTGCCCTTATGAGGGCTTGCTTTTATGTCAGTGAATAATGTCAGTGGTATGAAACTCTCTCCTGAGCAATGTGGGAAGTTAGGGAGTGGCTGTTGCTCTGAAGATTATGTTCTCTGACGAGAGGTGACTCTTTTCTGGAAGGTAAGATCTTTGCAAGCGTTTCTGGCTGTGAACCCTTGTAAAACAAGTTGGATTGGCTTATTAAAGAATACTGTATAGGTAGCATTTGTTTGCACTGATTGCTGCTTGAAATGAACATATTAAAAAGAATCATGACTTTTAAATTTTGATCCTGTTACTTTTACAACTTTTGTAACCACAAAAATAGTAATAAAACTTGGACATCTTGAACCAATCTGACACAACTGCTTTGTAAAGAGAAACACAAGTTCTCAAATGTTGCAGCATTTTATATGTAGTCTAACGCTCTTGCTACTATGTGTGAAAGACTTCTACAGAAGTACAGAGGGAATTCTGTTTTGTGTAGAAATGCAGGATAAGATCCACTGGGTTGTCTGTGATATTAGACAATACCTTACATTGTGTAACTGTTGTTAAAACAGATTGGTCATTTTCTCAAAAAGGAGTGCTAGTTCATGTATCCCCAGTAATTAATTAATTAATTAAACATCTTTGTCTGCAGGTTTTTCTAGAAGAAAAATTGAAATATGTTTCTATATTTATTATAACAGGTGTGTTTGTTGCAGATAGTGCTGCCAGAGTGGCAGCAAGGACCCTGCTGCACTGAGTACTGTACGGGCATAATAAATGTGTCAGTCCTGTCTTGCAGAATTTACAATGCAAGTGTTACACAACAGCTTAAAGGGAGAGTAGGAAAGTAAACAACAGGAGTGGCATGAAACTCACAGCAAACCAAAATTGTTCAGCTTCTGTTCAGGTTTTGGAAAGATTGAGTGGAGTTTTCAGCAGGGGAATGTTAGCATTAGACTCCTGTGTAAACTTATGCAATAGGCTCCCACCTTTCACAAGAAAATCTAGGAGGAAATGCTGGTGTTGAAGACACTTGGCAATACAAAAGTAAGATTTACCTTCTGTGTAAAAACCTGATCAGAGACTGAAGGGCAGGTTGATTTTGAAGTGAAGAACTAGTACATTGCTTTAAATCTTGATGTCACAGTCTATGGATATTTGATAAAATTGAAATGGTATAAAAAATTAATATTCAGTCTCTTTCATTAAAAAAAAAAAAAAGAGATTAAATCTGGCTGTGGAAGAGAGGAGACTGTGGCTGTAGTGGAGAACCTGAATTGGAAAGAGCCTGAATATAAGCAATTCAGCTGCCAGAATGGAAAGTAAACAGAGAAAGGGTAGGCTTCAAATATAAACTGGAAGTTACAGGTCTGAATCAAAGAAAGTCACTCAGTTTATATAACTAATGTATACTAGTTACAATGAACCTAAAAAGACTTGTAGTGACAGAGGTGGGTACAGTGGGAAAGCAGAAATAAAGTTTTCTATTCTTAGTGTTGAATGGCTAATGAGTTAGCTGCTGGAAGATTATGGTGGGGTGCACTCAAACATCAGTTTGATTTGAAAACAAATCAAGGCTAGAAAGTAGATTATCCTGTGAAAATGTTCATTTACTGCACTGAGAAGTCACATGCAGCCTTGTGGTTGTAAGCAAATGTATTTTCTATAATCCTGCTAATACTATTACAAAACTGTTAAGCTCAACTGTTTGTCTGGACTGTCCTTTGTGAAAGGCCATTTCCCCAGCCTTGTAACTCCAGCTGCAGTCTAATCTCTAACCTAAATTTTAAGGAACACATCAGCAAGGAAGCAGTATTTGTGGTTTATGAAAGATGTTGCCTAGTTGCAAGAAATAAACCAAAAGGAGTCAGAGGATGCATAAAAATTGGGAGGAGGTTTATTCAAATGCCATGCTGAAGGAACCATAGGAAAGGGGGGAAATTACACATGGGACAAAAGAGAGTAAAACTTAAAGTGAATTTCAGGGTTAATACACTGAAGGCAAAGAAGTACATTGATTCTAATGACCAGTAAAATGTCTTTGGCCTGGACCTTAGTGGAGTATAAATAGTACAAGCTAAATTTAGTCAAAATACTTCATCTAAGGTGTGACATAAGTGGTTGTATTTGTGGCTGTCACAAATTACCATGTAATAAGTTGTATCACAACAGCTTTTTTGTGTGTCTGAACTGTAAAGCATTCCTGCACTGAAGGGAAGCTGAAGGTGTGAGAGAGAGAGAGAAAACAAATGAGAGGCAAGGAGAGAGAGGCACCCAGAACGGAAGTAGTGAGAAGGTGCACAAACTCCTGTGCTGTACTTTGGGAGTAAGTTAATGGCTGAGATCCTAATTTTGCTTGCCTAGATCAGAAAGCTATCACATCTCTTTGTGAAGTTACTCACAAAGTACTTGCTAACAAATTGAATCTGTGACTTCATATATAATATTTGTGTCCAAATATTATAGATGATTTTGTATGAGATAGGGATAAAATAGGAGAGATCTATGAGAAGGCTCAGTGCTTTCAATAAAAAATCAGGATTAGAAATTTGGTTCATAATAAAAAGCCTTTTTTTTGGTATCTTTTTTTTTTTTCCCCCCAAAACATTCTGTGGCATTTTTCATCCTTTTTAAATTTTAACATTTGTTTGTAGAAGGAGCATTTCCTTTTGTTCTGTGCCAACACATCTTCAATCAGTTAAGAGTGCTTTGGTTGGAAAGGGAGAGGAAACAAAAAAGCAGCAATTTGGTGTTTTGAGCTCTAACTAAAATTAAATAATATTAAAATTAAAATAGCCGCACCTCAAATATTTGCATCTAAGCTCACCATGTTGCAGGTGGGGGAGAGTGTTCTGAGTAGAAAGCAAAAAATAATTAAGAGCTCAGTTCTAAATAATCGGACAAACATCTGGTGGATTCTTTTTTTTTCTTTTAACTCACGGTAGCTTTATATTTACCAACATTTAAGAAACTTAGTGTGGTATTTCATTTGACTCTTCTGTTGTTTCAAACAGTCTTTTTGTTCTTTAATTGAAAAGCCATGTATTAAATCTGTCGTAGGTGTTCTGTGTATTTTGTTTGCTTTTGAATGTTGTTGTTTGGTTGGTTTTTTTCTTTTTGGAGGGGGGGTTTCTGTTCCTTCTTTGTGTGTTTGTATATTGTCTCCATTGCAGCAGTGTGGGCAAATAGCTCCCAGGATCTGTTGTTTGGATGGCTAGTTACCCCATTGCCTGCAAAAATTTCTGCAAGGTTTCTATGGCACGCTGAGCATAGAATAACCAGTCTGGGATGACAACTAGTTTAAAGCATTAATTCCTTGAATTAATTGTGGCATGTGGGCACTTCAGTTCGTAGCTGTTGTGCTACTGGTCCTATTAAAATAATTTTTTAGAAGGAGCTCAGTTGCATCGTAGCTAGTGATTAATGCATCTGTGTATAACTGTGAACATGTGTTGTACCTTCATATTTAGTGTTTGATTTCTAAAGCTTTCATGATTGTTCACAAGTTTCTTTCTTCTATTCTGTTTGATTTCCTTCGTCCGTTTTTCTCCAGGAGGTAGACCAGGTTGATCAGGTAGGATATGTTGCTGGGAACTGATCCTAGCTATGTTGGCTTAGCTCAGTTTCTCATGCTGCTTCCATATCAAAATACAATACTCAAAACAGCTGGACTTGAACAGTTCATAACACTCATTCAGCAACTGGAACATGCAGTACTAAAATCCTTTTTTGACTTTGCAACTTTTACGGCATTCCATAATTTCTGCTTAACGCACTTCAATGTGGATATGAAATGACCAAAGTTCTTTTTCTTCCCTTTATTTTCTTTTTTTGTTGTTTGTGGTTCCTATTCTTTGGATTTCATCTGAGGTTGCCTGGCCTGGCATTTGTGGTCGGGAGATGGTGAGATAGATCAGTACTTGATACTGAATCACATGGTATCAAAGCCAGTGAGCGCAGTATCAGTGTGGCAGTGGGCAGTAGTGAATATGCGCTTAAAAGTGCACAGATTACCAGATACTGCATCTGCTAAGATCATAGCACTGTGTAATTAGATGCTTACACTGTGGCTTTCATTGATATGGCTATTGGCAATTTATTAGCACTTCATGTGTTCAGTGAACATGTTAAAATTGAACTTGGTAGTTAGAGCAATTGCAGTATTGCATACAAACATTTTGCAAATATCTGGTATCTGAGAGATGTTTGGTGAAATGGGAAGAGGTACTGGTCTATCTTTGGAGCCTTTTTAAGCTGCCATGCTTTATCAGAAAATTATTTCCCTGTATTATTTCTTGCTTCTTTCCACTTACAGAAACAGAAGAATATTGCTGGGGCCCTTGCCTTTTGGATGGCAAATGCATCTGAATTGCTCAATTTCATAAAGCAAGACAGAGATCTTAGCCGAATTACTGTGGACGCACAAGATGTTTTGGCGCACTTGGTTCAAATGGCATTCAAGTAAGGCTATCAGACTTCTGTTTCATATACCATTTTCTCTCTTTGTGTTTTATAGAATAACTTCACATTTCTGCCAAATTTTAGGTATGGCAGTAATGGCTTTTGTGTATTGTTAAATATCAGAGAGGAAAACTTAGGAGAAAGGCTAGACTTACTCCTTTAGACAGATGCCTTGTTTTGTGCATGTGTTTCATGTGTTAGATGATCTTGTGATAGTTGAAGCTGCCAATGAAAATTTTAGGGAAATTTAGTTTGTGTTGATTGCTTTCTCTTAATTTAATGTGAAATTTTGAGGAAAGGTTAGTTTTGCTGTTAGCATGTAAATACATAGGCTTCAATATTCCTGGGTCTTTAAAGTAATGAATATTGTGCTCTTTAAGAGCTTCTAAGTATAATCTACTTCCATAATTCCTATAAATAGCAATTTGCACAGTGGTTTTTTTGCACAGATTTTTCTTAAAAAAGGAAGGATAGGTTTTGGCTTGGAGTAAAAAACAAGCTATACTTGTCAGCTCAGGCAATTACAATACTGATTAAAGGAAAAATTGAATGAAATATCCAAATGGGAAGGGAAACCCTCAGAGGAAAGTGTCCTTGAATACAGATAATGACATTGGCTGAGCACAGCATTAATCAACAAGAAAGGCTTAATTTTTGTTCATATTCTGATTTTTTCTTCTCCCCAAGCCACTACTGAACAAGTATTTCTCAGCAAATTTGTGTACCCAAAGCTAATGTTTAGAGAAGTCCCAGTGTACCTTGGGTGACTTAGACCCAGCCTACTCCCACTTGTAGGATGAATATTTTAAATATAGTATTTTCATTTTTCTGTAATATGAAATACTGTATTCTGTGCTCTTTTTATACTGTGACAGGATTGGGAGACCTAACCATGGTTGAACTGTTCAGCTTTGAGGGGCTGTGTTTCTCAGGAGAGCAATATGTGTAGTTCGTGAAACCTTATCGTTGCTTTCCGAACTTTTAAAGGTTTCAGAGGGGAGCACCAAACCCCTTTGTAGGGATTCCCACAGATGTATTTTTTTTTTCTGTTGGTAAATTTTGGGCAAGTAGGGTATCTCAAGTAGCTATTTTGACAAAGTCTTTCCGTTTTTATAGCATCTTCAATCACTCACTGTTAATGATCTGTGCCTTTTGCCACAGATCAGTGTCTTGAATTGGTGTCTTAAAATAACTTCCCACTACTTTAATTGGCCAGGTAGTCATCAAAGACAGAATATTGCTGTGGCTAGGAAGGAATGGTGCTGTATTTTTCTCTCTGCATTATAAGCAGTCTGGATAAAAAAGTATTCTTGAATTTTAGCTGTGTGAATTTCCCCTTAGTGTAACATGGCAGATTCCAAATGCATGTATTAAACTTCTGGAGATCTCTGGAATATATACTTAGAAGGCAAATAAAAAAGCCCAACTGAAGCATGAACAGAAAGAAGTCTGCTGTGAAAATGTCACTTGATGGTAACTGGCATACTCTAGGGCTGGTTGAAATTGCCATGGTTTTAATTTCTAGCAATTGTGGGTATTTCATTAGAAATGTTACCAGTGAAACGAAGAGGGAGTTTTAGAAAGCCATGAAATACTTTCTTGTATACGTGTGTTTACAATTTGATTCCTTTTTAGTTTCAGTTCTTAACAGAAAATATATAAATTAATTAGCAAAAACAGAGTTAAAGAAAATGTTTAATTATTTGAAAAGAAAGGATACTAAAACAGATTTTCATTTCAGGGTAGTTAAAGGTAAGAGAAATAAAAGAATCAAAAAATTTCTCACACAAAGGCCTAGGGCCACTTCAGGATTTTGTGTGTTGGGTCAGAACATGAAATTTTTTTTTTAAGTACTACTCTTGCTAGATTTTAAAATTTTAAGAAGTGTGTTTCTGTTTGGAAAAAATTATTTTTGCAAACTTACAGAACCCAAGTTTGGCCTGACAGCATCTCTTTGTGTAGTGTATGATCTTCACTTTGCAATGTGGTTGCAATATTGCATGTAAATGTCTGTGCTTGTTCCCAGACAACCTAATTCTTTTTCCAACATTTCTAGGAAAGGTATAGGAGAATTGGTCTCTCAGGCCTTTTAAAAAGTGTTACTGGGTTTCCTGTAATCACATTCTTAACACAGAAATTTCAGGAATCTTGTAATTTGATAGAACTCTTTTTTTTAGAACCATTTGTAATGAATAGATAAAGGATTTAAAATTTACTTTTTCTCCCCATTCCCTTCCAGGTACCTGGTTCATTGTCTGCAGTCAGAGCTTAATAACTACATGCCAGCATTCCTTGATGATCCAGAGGAAAATAATCCTCAGAGGCCTAAAATAGGTTAGACTACTTGATCTTTGTGTCTTCCAAGCCATAAAATTAATTGTTAAGAAAAAAAAATCTTTATTACTAGTGGTACTACATTTACAAGTTACCTTAACCCCTGAGAATTATTTGGATCAATTTTGTTTGGATGGTTCAGCTCTCTGCTGAATTTGGTCCCTTAAATCTGTATCCTCCTTGTGCCAGGGATTCTGAAACTGGATGCTGTGGTCCAGATGCAGTCTCTCAATGCTGAATGCATGGAAGGATTGCTTCCCTCTCTCCCTCCTGCTAGCTGCACTGCTGCTGACTTAACAGCTTAGTATGCAACTGGAATACCTTTCAAGCAAGGACACACTGCTTAATCACATTCAGCTTAATGTTCCTTGGGTCTCTCCATAATTTTCATCAGGGTTGCTTTCTGTCCAGGTGGCACCTATCCTGTGCTGTTGTACAGACAGACGTACTCTGTCCTTCAGACATACTCTGTCCCAGATGCAGGACTTGGCAGTTGCCTTTGACATTCATGAAGTCCCTGTCAGCCCATTTCTCCAGCCTGCTGAGACCCTTCTGAAAAATACTGCTTCTCTTTAGTGAATCAGTATTTTGCCCCTTCTTGGTATCATCTGTGAACTTGCTGAGAATGTACTCCATCCAGTTGCTCAGATCATTAATTAAAGTCATTAAACAGTATCAGCCTCACCTTAAAATATGAGGGACGGCACTAATACCTGATGGCCAACTGGACGTTGTATCTGCAAATCCACCAAGTCCTGTGGTCCAACCAGTTCTCTCCGTGCATTGCCATCAGATTATCCACTCCTCACCTCAGCAGTTTCACTGTAGAGATGTTATGGGAGAACCTGATTAAGTACCTCCCAGCTACTAAGGTCGGGCTGACTGGCCTTGTAGATTCCTACCAGGGTTCTCTGCCATGATACTTGAAACATGATGCTTGTTTCACAGCAGTGAACATTTCTGGGCCGTTCCTGTCCGTCAGAGCACTCTGCTCAGTGTATGCTATCACCCTGTGTCTGTAATCCTGGCTCAGTGACTGTGCTCAGACTTCCAATGCTTCAATAATCGAAGGAAAGGTGATCTGCAGAGCAATTAAATACAGTCATTCTGTTGAACTGTGAAGAGTATTTATACAAATTTCAAAGACGGTTTCTGGTACTTGAGGTATTAAGCTTTCTGTTCTTCCTTTTTACCTGCAACCTTTACGGAAGACTGAAGATGCACTGCTATGTTTGTAGTGCCCTGTACTGTGAGAGTACTTTTGGGGATACAAATCCAGAAAATGTAGCAAACTGATACCGGAATAAAGGAAGATGCTGTTCTTACTTCAGTTATTTTTGACCCGCCTTACAGATTTCTTATAACCTACAGATAATTTCTTCAGACACAATCCTGAGTTTCAATTCTAAAAAACCTAATTTAGTGGTCTCTTCAAAAGAGATTTCAGATTAAAAGTATTGCTTTAAAGAAGACCTGGAGATAAATGTGTTGCTTCCACATGCATACGAGGATGTTTGCTCTTGGTGATACTAACGGAAGTCCCTATTGCTTGTTAGTTAATATTGCAGTGCAGTAACTGGAAAACAGGATTTTGAATAATGTTTTTAAAATATAGTGTGGAAGCAGAAGGTGCATTCTATAGTTTAGGTGCATCATACAATGCAAATAGCTTCTGCTGAAATTTCTGAGTACAATTTGATACTTAACTTCAAGAAGCTATAGAATAATTGGAATATGTATTTGAAACAATAGAATATGAAGGTTTTAACTTGTTATAAAAACTAATAGAAAAATCAGTTTACTAAAGTGAAGATGTGATTTAAATATCGGGTACAGCCAGTTATTTATTTGTATGATAAATATTGTCCCCCAAGAATTTATTTTCGTTTCAGGGGTTACATTCCACCTAGCATTTTAATGTTGCTGTATTTTGAAAACCATGGAGCAGTAAATGTATTTCTGGAAGTCTGTGTAACTTAAATACGTGTAGGTTCCACGTAGCATTCACCAGCCTGACTTGAGTGTCTCTGTGTTATTGTCTAAGCCCAGGTGTACACTGCAGTATGTGAACATGACTGACTCTTTGTTTTATCTCTGTAGATGATGTGCTGCATACCTTGACTGGAGCCATGTCCCTCTTGAGACGATGTAGAGTGAATGCTGCTCTGACTATACAGCTCTTCTCCCAGCTGTTTCATTTTATCAACATGTGGCTTTTTAACAGATTAGTTACAGCCCCAGATTCAGGGTTATGTTCACATTACTGGGGAGCTATCGTTCGCCAACAGCTGGGCCACATTGAAGCCTGGGCGGAAAAACAAGGTTTAGAATTGGCTGCTGATTGCCACCTGAGCAGAATAGTACAGGTGAGTGTATTTGTGATTAACACTTCTCACATATTTGTATATTCAAAGAGAATATTCGCCTATGCTGTGTTCCTAGAAAATAGTATGTGGACAAGAATAGCTTGTGTGAATCAGTCCTGGAACACTGAGGTGGCATTGAGGTAAAGACACAAAATATGTTTTCAACATCATTAATGTTTAAGTTACGAGTGAAATGAATAGTGTACATGGCTGTTCAATTTCCATTTATAAGACTGAGCTGTAACTATGCTGAACAGAGACAGGAAGAGTAGCTGAAAAATTGATGTGCTTGATTTATTATAGGTTTAGTATTATTTCGTCTTTTGGTACAGGAGATATATTTAGCATTTTTTTCGGGGATATTTATGTTGCTTCTGTTACATATCTGGTTTCTTGCTTTCTCTTTTCCTATCTCATATCTAGAAAACATTTAGACACAAGGCTTAAGGGTTTCATTCTGGTTTGAATTTGTCATCTGTGACTTTTTTCTCACCTCTAGGCAACCACATTGCTTACCATGGACAAATACTCACATGCAGATGTTCCAAATATTAACAGTACTTGCTTTAAGCTGAATTCTCTGCAGCTACAAGCTTTGTTGCAGAATTATCACTGTGCTCCAGATGAACCACTCATCCCAACAGTAAGTCTCTTCTATCACTCATTGTGCAGTTTTAACATACCTGAGATAAAAAACCACTGGCTGTAAATAGCTATCTTATCTTTGGTGGATGTACTTCACTGACTCAAGCAGGGTATTAACAAGAATCTCTTACACGGAGTTGAAAAGGAGGATATCACTCCGTGTTGCACGTATTCTGAGAGGTGTCACTGCATCTTACACCATCTGTCATGCAATACAGAAAGGTGGTAGAAGAGAGAACAGAGCACCCCTAAAATCTGTTTCTGTGTGTAACCAGAAGGAACAAAGATTGATAATTTGTAGAAATCAAAGGAAAGCATCAGGAACACAATACTGTTTCAAATGTAGGATGTAAAAATCCACGGATCTTGAATCCCTTCGTACAAACAGTGGACAGATTGTCCTTTGATTAACACTGATACCTGGAATTCGTATGTGTATATGTGTATGATGTTGCTTTTGGAACTGTTTTTTTATCTTGATATTTAAGATGACTGACTATTCTAAGTTTTATCCATGGCAAAAGTCAAAAGACAGCTTGTTCCTTGCAGAGTTGTAAAAAACACTCTTCAGGTAAACGCTGATAGTACACTGATCTCAAAAAAAAAAAAAAAGGCAGAGGCAGCCTTATATATATATATATATATATATGAATGCCTTGTCTACAAAGCCCATGTTTTATTAACTTTAGATACATTTGTTTATTAAATCAGAGACACTAATACAACAGTTCTAAAGGTGTTGGGGGAGGTGGGACTTGTAGCTTGGAGATGTTTTAATATATTGGCTACCAAACCACAAAATCTTTTGCTGAAGAACAATACCTATATTACCTGTTTACACATAGGTAGAATTCCATAGTTGCTTGGTTTATTATTATTCAATTAAAAACGTGCACCACAAGTTTGAAAAAATACTGAAGTTAAATTAAGAACTTCTGTAATTTTTGCTAATACAATTATCTATGGGATTTCATAACATAAATCAATGCAGTGTACTGACTATGCATAGTGGAGCCAAAGAAGTTTTATATCTGGTAATTTATTTTCCAGTTTCATTTTTCTTGCAATGTTAGCATTTTCTTAATGTTAGGTTTTTTTAAGTAATGAAATCATCCCTCTGTAGTAACAATGTCTTTCTGCCTTCTGTCCAGGAATTGATAGAGAATGTAGTAACTGTTGCAGAAAATACGGCTGATGAACTAGCTCGCAGTGATGGCCGAGAAGTCCAGCTGGAAGAGGATCCTGACTTACAGCTACCTTTTCTTTTACCAGAAGATGGCTATTCCTGTGATGTTGTCAGAAATGTTCCAAGTGGTTTACAAGAATTTTTAGATCCACTCTGTCAAAGAGGTTCGTTCTTCTGTTGTTTTACAATGATCTGTGTAGCAAACACAGAATGCAAAATATATTTTAGTTAATTGTAAGCCACTTTTCCTTTGTGTATGTTTCAATCTTTTTACACTATGTTCTTCAAGTGTTTACTTTTGCAACCCATTGAAATTATTAAGGCTTTTTTAATCCTTACTGTTTCTCCCTGCCCCTTTCATTCAGTTTCGAGGTTCTAAGTAAGCAGTGCTGAGTTACTAGTGCCTGCTGAAACATTGTTTTGCCTTTGCTCCAAAACTTTTTTTGATTTTTAAAATTAATGTAAATTGAATAGTTAAATAATTTTTTTTTTTTTTACTCATCAGCTGCTTCCATGTAACAGTAAAAAAACCCCCATGAGCTTAAAATAGTTCTTTCACTGTTGATCAGTGTAAGAACTTAGGGTTTGGGCACTTGTAGTCCAACAGAATTTCAGATGGCAAGTAGATGATAGATCTTGTGGTTGCATGAAAGTGACTTAAACTTGAGAAAGTAAAGCAGGGGGTCTGTCTGAGCATTTACTGTGAATGAACAAGTTATAATCTTTATTTGGTGCTACTCACTTTTATTAGAATTTCTTAATTTTCTGCTTGCAAAGAGTTGTTTAAAAATTTTGTACGGGAATGTCAAGGTAAATTAGAGGCTGTAGCAAAGAAGGCTATTTAAAAAGCAGCCTCGCTTTATGCTACAGTGAAGCTTTGCAATTGTTGCTTCCAACTTAGTTTATAGAAAAGCTATATTCTTGCATTTAAAAGAAAAGTAGGAAACTGATTGTTTTGAAATTCCAGAGAGTAGCAGAGGATATAGTCTTGAGACTAAAGGAGACTAGTAGAATAAATTATTTAATTAGTAAGTATAATTCAGTTGCCATACTAATGGCTGTATAATCATTATAAGTAAGGCCTTTTTAATGCATACATTCAGAATTTTACTTTTTGGGTAGCCCTTAAATTATGCTGAGGGACTTTTTGCAGTGAAACAGTGTAAACTGAATTGCTGAAAAATGGTCTTTATGAGGAGGAGAATATCATATATTTGGATGGAGTGATTCATAATTTCTGTGTGATGTGCATTCTCCATGTCCCTGATTTAGGAGACAGTGTTGGATATTTCTGAACTGCTTTGGCTTCTTTTTCAAAATTATAGAAATTTTTCAAATAACAAAAAGTAAATCAAACTAAATGCCTGTTAATTGCATTTAAAAACATAATGAGTGCAGGCAAAGCTTCTCCTCTGCTAAATCTATGCTGAGACTGGTTAGCTAGACCCCCTGCAAAGCAGATTTCTGTAGCACTGTCTTAATCAGAGTTCTGGTAGTTTGTATTCTAAAAGATGATTTGGTGTATCATGTCTCTTTTGTATCTGGTTGATAAAAGCAATATTTTGCAGCCAGAGAGTTTTCTATGAGCTTGCTGTGGTTTTAAATAAGTATGTTTCTCAGAAGCATATAGAACAGCTATAGAACTATAAGATTTTGTAGGTAAGAGCATAAAATTGCAGCAAAGCCCATAATGGCAGCTGAGATACAAGATTTGACACATCAATGAATATAAAAAGACAAATACTATTTTATTTTAATTAATCCCTTGGGAACATACTGTGACTATATTGATGTTACTTTTTTTTTTAGGTTTTTGTAGACTAACACCTCATCCACGGTCACCAGGCACATGGACAATATACTTTGAAGGTGCAGATTATGAAAGTCACCTGTCACATGAGAATGCTGAGCTGGTAAGTATTGATTCAATGAATAATTATCAACTGCAATCCTGGCAAGCCATTGAGTTTTATGTGATCAGTTTTAGTCCTTATTAGGAAGAATAGGCTTCATTGTTAAACATGTAGTTCATCAGTGAATTGGTGCATTTAAAGAACTGTTGGCAGATTTTTTTAAGTCACTGTTTTTCTAGGCTGTAGCCTGATTATAATTTTCACATAAGCAAACTCTGTCATATTTTCCCAGTCTGAGAATAAACAGTGAAGAAATTTCTTCTAAACACAGGCAAAAATATATATGGACATGGATCTATAAACGACTTGTGAATGGAACTGCAGGCTGCTTTTATTTATAAACCAGCAGTTACCAACCAAATATTTAGTACTAAGTTCTAGTCCAGTGCTTTTTCCTGAAGAAAAAAAAAATCTTTAGTTTTCCTTCACGTTATATTTACTAAAAAACGGTCTCATTTCAGTGCAAGGTAGGGTTTTTTTCTTTTCTGTTGCAAGGGTGGGTGGGTTGGTTGGTTTGTTTGTTTGTTTTGTGGTGGATTTTTTCTGCTTGTCTGTTTGAATATCAGAGTTACAGAACTGCTTGGTTTTGGAAAGATGGTGGCTTTATGTGAAATAATTTTTGGAACAACTAAACAGAAATAGGTTCATATTTTTAATTAGTATTTTCATCTTAAAAATGACTTGCTTTTCTACTATTTGAACTCAGTCAGAAAGTATTAATATTTTTTTTAATTACTTGCCTTGGTTAGTATCTTTACTTGTCATGGGTCTTGTGGAACTTGCAGTTAAGTTTCAATATGAATACAAGCTAGGGTGTTCCGACTGACAGGCTTCTGCTAATGAAAATTGTGATGACAATTTTTTGAGTTCAGGACCTGGCAATGTTGAAAGATACAAAAAAAAATTACTGAGCGTGTTTGGGGACTCAGGCTATATTCAAGAGTGTTTAGATATTGAGAAGTGAATTTTTTTGGAACTTCATTGCAAAGCTTTAACTCTGCCTTTGAAATTAATTTGCTTCTTAATAATTCTGCAAAGAAAGTATCATCTTCTAGATGCAGCACTGAAAACGGAGCTCTCTATGTAGATCACCCTCACCTTTGTAATAGGAGCCTATGGAGTCTGAACTTCAGTTTTTGTTAGAAGTTACTACAGTTTTATAGACCTGTTAGATTTCAATTGTGATTAACTAGTAATCTCTTTATTGAATTAAAGACAGAGAAATGATGAGTAGACCTCGAAGTTTCGGCAGTGTAATATAACACAGGTGTAGTGCTTAATATGAATCCATATTAATCATATGTTAGATATTCTACCTGTAAAATAGATACCAGATATATTATTTAGGTTTTGAGACCTGCTGCTCTAATGAAGTAGTTTTGTTGGTAATGAACTATTTTGTTTAGTTACTTTTTAGCCTGGCAGTGAATATGAACTCTTCCGAATTTTTTCTTCTTTCCCCTTTGCTGTTTGATAGGCTCAGCCTTTGAGAAAAGAACCTGAAATTATCACTGTAACACTAAAAAAACAAAATGGAATGGGACTGAGCATTGTTGCTGCCAAGGTATGGAAGTCGGTTTGTTTAAGTGTTATTGGAAAAAGCTTCTGTTTTTATCAGCCTACTGTGGAAAATGTTAATGGAAGAAGTCTGTTTCCCTTAAGTTGGTTGTGCACATTGTGTTGATCATGCTTTTATTCTGATTGGGGAATATTTCTGTAAAATACGCAGATGTGGACAATACAAATGGAAACATAATATGGATGTAGTTATTATGACATTTAAATTCAAACCTCTACTACTGGTTTATTCAGTTTTTTCAGAGCCAAAAATCAGCAGTTATTAAACTTAAAATTAATAAACAGGTGTATTTAGCACTTCTGCTGAAAGTAAAGAAGTAAATACAAAGAATGTGTGTGGGGGTTAATTGATAAATGAACAAAACAATTCAAATGTATACATTAAATGTTGAATGCTTTCTGCTATGAAGAAACCTTATCTTTTGCACAGTGCAAGAATGGCTTCAGTTTTGTTTCTTTACAGTAGAGACCTACAGCATAGTAGCCAAAATTGTGGGTGTATGCTGTACCTAGTAGCACTACATAGTAATGTATAGAATGCACATACAGTTCCAGCCACCAGATGGAAGACTCCACTAGTTGGTTGGTTTTCCTTTATTAACTGGATCAAGTAGCAGACATAATCTTTTGAGTTTAAAAGTTGTTGTAAATTATGCAACAGTGATACTCAAAAGTCTGTGTTGTAATTATGTGGTGTACAACAGATGGAACAAGTCTTTCCTAATGTCTCTTCACCGTGTCGTACATGAAACTTCAGAATACTGTGGTCTTCCTTGGCACTCTGTGCATGAGCTGAAAACATGATTGTTTTACTTCTAATTTACCTCACGTAGTTAATTGCTTCTAAACAGCACTGTTTGTTTTTTTGGGTTTTTCTACAACCTTCACTCATTTTATAGACTGTTCTTGAAATGGTAATCTTGCATGGTATCAGCTTTTAAGAGTTATTTCTGACATCTGTAAAGGAATACCTGGTGTCAGGTGTATAGTGCTAAACAATCAGCAGTTATTGAGGAAACAATTCAGGATCGGAAAAATGTAACTCAATATTCCGCTCTGATTTTAGTGGAGTGGGTTAATAATTTGAGAAGCAAATACTTAATCTTGACACTGGATTAAATATGTATCAGACTACTGACTGCCATCTGCATTTCTGTTGAATGTTTCAAAATGTGCCATGGAAGTAATTTTTTTCCCACTTCGCGCTGTGAAATCTGATTTCTCATCTAGAGTGAAGCAGCATATTGCAGGGGGAAAAGTTTCCTTTTTCATTGGAGCTGGCTGGCTTCTAGATGTTGTTTTAATAACTGACATTTAAATTCCGTTAGCAGTATGTAACAGTGCTACTGGTCAGTGTGTGAGCTTGATCTGAAAGTTTTTTACAAGTTGTTTAATGCATTTCATGATTTCTTTATCATGATCAGTCATGGAAGCAACAGTTTTCATCTCTGCACAGTTGCAGAAACACTGGTTCAGGCAGTCATTGCATTTCATCTTACTGCTGTGTGCTGCACTAATACTGGAATTCGGATATAAGAACAGTTGTGTTTTAAATCTTGGTCTGAAATAAGCAAGAAGCAGGTTGTTCTAGTTTTGGTGTATGTACAGTAGAAACTTCTGCTTAATATGAAGTCATCAGAATGTTCATTGGATAGAAATGATCGTATACATTAAGTTTGAGACAAGTTGCTGTAGTAGGTAAGCAGGATTATTTTCAAGAGGTTCAAAGTTGCTTATTGTGAGTAATTATTAGCATGTTTTTCCTGTAATAGGCTTCATTTTAAAAAAAGAGTAAAGAAGAATACAAAGAGTACACAAATGCTAATTTTTTCAATCTGGTCAGAGCAGAACAGCTTAGAGAATTGATTGAGTGTGACTGAAAAGCTAGCAAGGGTTGGTGCATTTTTCTTCCTATTCCTTATCTTGTTGATATTTACTAGTAAATTTTTTCTGCATGTCTCGAGTAGTGTATCTTTTACCAGCATAAAAGTTAAAATTCTCATTTTTAACTTTGAAAATGGGGGAAGAAGTCCAGTAGACTATTTGTTAAAATTTTCTAAACATTAACTGGATGGAATACCTGAAAGGAGAGGGAGAGGCAAGTATAAGAATAGATTCAGATTTCTCTAAACCTTAATAGTAGAAGGTTGGCTATTAAGTGCTCATAAAGTAGAAGAAATGGAAGCTCATACTTTCAGAAATACATAGTTGCTGCTGCCCTGCACAGGAGCCCAGTTTGATTGCTGACCTAGTTATGTTTACTGAGCTATTGGTTTCTAGAGGGCTTCAAAAATGCTGTTGCAGTAGAAAATGCAGCGGCTGGTCAACAGTCCCTGCTCCAACAAGTGAAGGACAACCCTGAATCTGTTTAGCTTTTGTTAGGAAAGCAGCTCTTTTCCTGTGATGTAAGAAAATACTTGCTTTCAGTAACATGTTGAGAATACTTTTGCATGTCAGTGCTGACCTGCCTTTCTTGTTATGTGTTAAGGGCTTCTCATACTTGTCACGGGCTTTGGATGAAGTTTGTTAAAATGCAGCTTGATGATATTCTAGATGTGGACAAAATGGGCAGATTCTCAAGAGATCATAAAGAAAAATAGTAACAATGGACTGCTTTTCTTCCTTCTACCCATTGCAAAAAAATGTGCACTTTCCTGGTAAATCTGTGCTCACCTCTGAGGAGACATCTAAAAAATTTGTAATCTAATAATTCTTTGAGTTTATATTAATTTTGAGGTTTTATTAGCTTAAAGTCTGTGCCAATTAAGAGTTTCTAATGAGGAAATTAGAAATCATACCTTATATAATACCTTTACACCAAATGTTCTTAATTACCAAGTGATTGTCATACTTCTCTGCTGCAATCAAAAAAAGAGGATTGATGTTGAAGGTGGTACAGGCAGAGAAGGGATGCAACTTGCACTGAAATGCTGTGCACCTGCTTATTCTTACGATAGAAGTATCACCTTGGGATGCCAGGTGATTGCAAACACACGTACATTAATATAAAAACAAACCAACGCCTGAAGAGGTGAGTCAGGGAGTATATGAAGGTGTTAGGTCCCTGGGGAACCCTGTATTGGATCCTCTTCCCACCTAGTGATAGGTAAAATGTTTAAGTGCATTACTTCTTTCACTTTCTAGTCACAGCTACTCATATTCTAGTTAATTAGAAGTTTTAAAGGCCTGTCAGGAGTGCCAGAGAGAGCAGAAATTCAGTGCATCACCTAATTCACCTCACTTTGGTGTCTTCTGAGGCAGGACAGCCCCTCTGAGCAAACATGTATTAAGTGCGTATGCTATATGCAAACATTGCAGAGAAAACAAGTTTAGTTATGAAACAGCTGTTAGCTGCCAGAGCAGTGTAAACAGTGTTGTGCTTGTTTGGGTTTCGTTTTGTTTTTTATAAACTGGGAAAATACCTAACAGCGTTTCTTAAACTGAATGCTTTAAACCTATTTTTATTTAAAATTAAACTGTATAGCTTCATATGTGATCCAAAAAAATAACTTCTTGTTCTGCCCTTTGGTAGATTTGCATGTTTTCTTACAGTAATACTCTGTAGCTTTATTAGCAATAGCTTTTGTAATAGGTATATGGAAATGTAGTTGGTAGGAGTGGTCGGGCATAGGGAAGGGGGAACAGTGTTGCTTTTTGAGGTTGTGTGCAGACTTTGGTTGCTCTAACCCTGAAAGATGTTTTGATGTTAAAAGCTGCCAGACTCCCAACCACATTGTGGTTAAGTTTTTATGAAATCCAGATGATTTGGAAGCTGCGTGTGCATGCAGTTTACTTTAAAAATATATCACTTTTTTGGGGGCTTTCGCATGTGACTTCTTAGCCATCTGTGGGCCAGCACTTTACTTCCTGTTTAATTTGGAGGTTTTTGTCTTTAGTACAAAAGGGCTCCCTTTTTGTTTTTTCTAGCAGTTTTCAGAGTTTAATAAAGCCTCTAAAGTAAATGGAAGTCAGAACAGCATAACTGATTACGTAAGAGTCTGAATATTGTATTGGTTATAGCTGGTGTTGATAAATGCTACACTGTGTCATAGCATCGAGCTCCGAGTTATCTTGATGGGTATCTTGGAAAATCCAGCAGACTAGAGCGGGTGGTTGCTGTTGAGGGCTGGAAGAGAAGTGGAGAATTGTTTTTTTTCTTTCAAGGATCTGTAGTCCCGGAGATCAAAATGTGGTTTTCTGTTGTTGGAAGAACAGAATCCGTGGTAAGTCTGTTCAGGTTTCTGTTGGGACTGTTTTTCTCTGAAGTTTTACTATCCCTGTACTTTTTCCTGCTCTCTTGCCTGTTTAAACCTGCCAGTAGTTATTTGTTCATGTAGCAACTATGTAATACAGCATGCAGTTAAATATAGTCAGATGTTAGTAGCTAACTTTCTAAAATCTAGAAAGAAAAAACTAATTTTTTAGCTTGTTCTTCATATGCCCTTCTGAAATTTGTGGAAGTGACTATTAATATTTAAAGTTTCAGGTGTGATAACTACTGTTTTACTGTGCCAGAGCATGAATAGCATGACCTGTGATCTGTTTACTTGTCATATTAGTTGGCTTTAATCCAGGTTCCTCTAAAAGTCTGTTTTCCTCTTATAAAATCTTATTAGAACAATTAAAATTGATGTCCTGAACAGTGTAAGATTTTTAATACCCTCTAGACCCTTCTGAAAAGACCAGAACCTGCAAATCTGTTGCAGTTAGGGTGTCTTATTCAACACGTTTGCGGAGGAGAGGCATTTGAATTCTGCCTAGGTTACTACTGCATGAAAGGAAGGATTCCCATGTTCTGCAGGAATGATAGAGCAAGTTTTGTTGATTAATCTTTGCATGCTGGTTATACTCATTAATGTATTGTGATTTAAAGTCTTTAAATTATGGCGCACTTGTACTTCTTGTCCAGTCATCTTTTAGCAGTATAACAGAAAAAGTTACCTTAAAATATATACAAGCACCTTAAAATACATATGTATATGCCCCTACTGGCACATGAATCAGAATGTATTTTCTAGGATTTTTTAACAGGTGGTCAGATTTAAGTAGAGCTTACTAAAATAGTATGAGATGTGATAAGGTATTTCTTTTTTAATAGAAGCACTTTAAACATGAGTATGAAAGTTCAGCAGTAAATACTCCGGGGAATGGATTTACTGTTCAAAAAACAAGAGCGCGGCATCTTACCCATAAATAATTTGCATTATTTGGCAACCTTGTTTGCTGTTAAGGGTGAATTAAATTATTCTAAGTTGCTTTAATTTCTAAACCATTGCTTGTCATTTTATATTTAGCAGTCAATTCAAGGTGTTAAATTTAAGGAGGATTTGAGACTACAGGGATATCAATTCTGGTGTAAAATTTTTCTGAAGATTTTTTTCTACGAATATCTTGTGGGAGATCTGTGTAGAAGGAGCAGGTTTAAACATTCATTTAATTATTTTTTTCCCAAAATTGAAAATTATGCTTATAGTTAATAATACTGGTAACAATATACAAATTTGGATCTCTCTAACCTTTGTTTGCAAATATAGACAGTTGATAGATTTTTTTTTTTTAACTATTTGTTAGCTCTTTACATGTGTTCTAGGTCTTAAGATTTCAGATACTTCAGTATTTGAAGTCTTGTTGTGTTTTCTAAATATTTAAGGAAATTATCTGGCCTTTCCTCTCAGCATGGATTACTTGAAATGTTTCAGTAATAAATTTTGAAATAGTTTTGTGGAGGTGGTTTTTTTGTTGGTTTTGTTCTTTTTTTTTTTTTTTTAGTGTTCAATACTAATTCATCTCAGTGGTCTAAACTTCTGGTGTTGCCTTAACAGGCTTCTCAGGAGGACTTAGTAAAATACGGTATATAGTTCTCATTTCCAGAACAGATTTCTCAGTCTCGCAGAAATAAAATAGTGTGTAGGTTGTCAGTTTAGTCTTCATCATGAACAAATGAGTAGCTGTGTTAGCAATTTGCCTGGTTTTTGTTGATTCCTAACTTCCAGCAGAGTTTTTACTTAAATTTGGTGCTCTGTATATGTTGTACAAAGTTTTGTTTGTTTTTATGTGCTGTGTAAAATCTGAAGGTTACACCATCATAGCGTGGTTGGTCTTCTCAGCAGCTGTGAGACCTCAGATCTGCTCAAGTGGAGTGGGTCTTGTCTTATTTATTCGCTTGTATTTAAATTGATACTTCAAATGGGTGACCCAGACGTGTATTTGAGGCCTTCTGAAAGAAAGGGAGTTTTAAAATTCATGTGCCATTTCCTCATTGCACTAATAACCTGTGTATGCAGGCACTTCTTAGCATGCCTGCTGAAAATGTAGTGCACATAAACTGTAGCTAGAATTCCTGTAGCAGACTTCATTAAATTCTGGCATTCTGGTAACCTTGAAAATTCTGTTTAAATACATGTTAATACAGCATTTTATTTTTTTTTTTTTACTTCTATTAATGAAAAAGACTTTCAGAACTTAGTAAGTTCTGTGTTGACCTTCTCCTGTGTGAGTAATGGTCTCAGTTGGAGTAGAAATTTAGGTGCATAATAGTATGTGGTAGTGTACACACTGATCCTGGATTACATTGTATCCATCTGAAACTGAAGAGCCTGCATTATGTGGAAGTTAGTGCTCTGGGGTTTTTGGGTTGTAATTTATCGTTAGCTATAGAGTCAAGTGCTATTTCTTTGAAGAAGTGCAGAGATACAGGGTGTGTTTTTTTCCAAAATAAATTTCCCAGTATGTCTTGCCTGTGAAGCCCAGTGCACACATAATTAAGCTGAAACACTAGATCAGAATTGGCTTACAGAGGAAGAGCATCACAGAACCTGCAGTACAACTTGTAGATTTGTACATAACTCTGAGTAGTCCTTAGTGTGGCAGCACTCATGGAGTATTTATAGCAAATGAACATTAAAAAGTTAACCCTTGTCTGGTGAAATATAACTCAAGTAATATATTTTCCTTGAGCTTAGTGAAAGGTTTTTCCTCTGAAACAAAAGAGAAGTGGAATCAAACAGGCTCATGTATTTACCTTCTTTGTTGAAAATTAAGAGCGCCTTTAATGCATTTGTGGAGTATCATATTAAGTTGCAGCATTTATAATAATGAAAAAGACTTATTTTTCAGAAAGTTTAAGAAAGACTAATGAATAAAATTTGCTTAGTCTTCTAAAAATGTTGTATATGAAGCGTTTTGCCATTGCTTCCCACTTATCCCATTTCACGAGAGTAAGAGTAAAGTAAAATAAGTTAAGAATTGTTGAATACTTGATTCCAGTCTTAGAATGAAATGTTAGGCCAGTTGCTTTAGCTAGCTCTTTTAGTTGATTTGATTTTCATCAAAGAAGATTTATCTTTTTGAAGTACTCAATTCCTGGAGCGTGAGAGAAATCATGCTTTTGTAAATTTATGTATTTTTGTTTAGCACAAAAGATGCTACAGCACTTTGTGTCAGTGTACCTGCTTTCCATGTTGAACACTGTTAAAATCTCCAAACAACTACATATGCAAAGAGTACAGTAGAGTGTAATTTATTAACACCATTTCACGAGGTCCACTACAGAACATCCTGGCTTGTCCTGTGAGAAGCACGTTATGAAGATGAGAGAGTGTACTCACTTGCTTGCTTTGTGTGCGAGTCAATCTTGATTGCAAACATTATTTTATTAAAAAGTAACATGTAACCCTTATTCCATTAAAAAGAACAACAAAACTCTTAAGTCTTTTCTCTGTACTCCTTTAGAGGTTTCTTGTAAATAGGGCATCTGGATACACCATAAAGTTTCTAGGTTATTGGATGTACTGCTGCCAATCTACCTTTTTTTCTCTGAGTAGTAAGACACTTATTTTTTATCTGTTTTTCCCAGTGCAATCTAAAGCTGCTGTGGAATTGGTCAAAGCAGTTAAATGCTTCATGTTTCTTTACCTGTTGAATAATGTTGATTATCGCCAAAGTTTGAATTTATTGTGCTTGTTTTGTTTAATGGGAAATATTTTGCCCTCTTGTGACTGTACTTTGTCTAGCACCAGAAACATTTGGGTTTTGGTCCCCAACATGGAGTATGTGAGAAGGGAAAGCTGAAGTATGTAGAGCATAGGTCAGTTTTAAAATTCTTTTTAAGTCAGGGTACAACATGACTCAGTGCAGCTGTAGCCACAGCTAACAGATCAGTTTTAGATACAGTAGGCTGGTTCACCTCATTTATATTTGAAAAGTATTTTTTCTAATGATGGCAGATTTCCAAAGTGTCTGCATTGGTCTTGAGGCAGCACAGGCCTTAGCTTTCTCTCACAAAGTGGGGTTTTTCTGATTTTCAAGTCCAGAAAAGTCTACCCTCACTGGAGATGGGACCAATAGCTACAAAGTTGGCCTTTCTCCTGCCTCGGACCCACAGCAAGTAGCTCAACGAGTCTTAGGCTTAGTACGTTTGGAGGAGGAGATAAAATATATACTCATCCAGATACAGCCTAAAGAATGCATGCAGCTTTATGGAATGTGAGTGTTTGGGTGGTCAGAAACCTTCACTTTTGCCTCCTAGAGAGTAAATTTGTAAATTCACTGCATAGTTTAGTAAACTGTTATTTTTTAAAATGCTTACAAGCTTGGGTTGTTTAATTGCTTGTAGACTAATTACTTGCCAGGGCAGTCAGTGAGACTTGATTCTGTTCCATAAACTCGCTTTTAAGGATGTTTATTACAGCTTGCAGAGATCTTCTGTGTAAGCTTAAGAATATAGAATCAGAATTAACCTTGATAAAAATCAGTCAGATGTACTCTGGGTGTAGGCAGATAAAAGATTTCAGGCCTGATGGCTGGTATCAGTCTTGATAAGCTATGTTTCTATGCTATTTTCTTTAAAGACACATTAGTTGCAGTTGATTAATCCTGTATTAAACTGTTTAATTTTTATAAAGTACCACAGAAGCTTAAGTGACTTGGGAAAACAGTGTCACCTGTAAAGCATTATGAGACATCTGAGATACCTTTAGTACAGAATATTTGTTTATGTATGCACCTGTATATATGATACCTACATTATTAAAATAAAATCTTAGTCATATTTGCATAATTATGAAAAATCCAAGAAAATCTTGAAAATTACTTACTTAAAAAGATATATGGTTATGTGAACTACTGGAGTATTTTGACACACAGTCTGGGTATGTGAAACCACTTAAATTGGAGTATTACTTTGAAAAGGTTGGTGACTCTATGACACTTTTGTGGATTCAAAATATAATTGGAGAGTGAAGATACTTTCATTTCAGGACTACTTTTTAATTTTATTATTTATGTGAAGTGTGAAACCGTTTACCTGTGTATGTACTTAAGACAGAAATGTACATTCCTGTATTGAAAGATCATTAGAAAGACTTTCTGGTATTTTATGGAAATGAAAGTAGGCTTTTAATACATCTACCATTTTCAAAAAAAATTGTTATTTAAGGGTATTTATTTTTAATCAGGTGTGATTTTGCCAGTCTTTGTTGGAAGATGTTCGTTGCTCCAGTTTTATCGAAGTGATAAACAAAGTATATGGAGCTCAACGGGTGTGGGCAAATGAGGCTTCAGAACAAGTAATGACAAGACTTTCCTGTTAATTATCTGGAGCAGCACTGGTTTGGTTAGGTGCTGTACTGCAGATCTGCTGAGCAGATGCATAGTTTTTCCGTAATTACTTAATACAATTGTACTGTTATTTCTAACAACTGTAAAAATGTTTTTATAATAGTTTTTGTAGTTCTAGTTCTCATTATAGGTATTGAATTAAATAGGTCATTTTACAGGTCTACTAAAACTGCAAGAATGTTGCTAACCTTGCAGAAAGTACAGTGGTTTGTGATCCACCTACGTTAGGTGGAGCATGATGTGTGGGGAAGGGAGTAGCTGACCTGTTAAGAGGTTAGCACCTGGTCGAGAGATGGACCTTCATTCACAGTCGTTCTTTAGACTGGGATACTGGTGGGGCTGTGTGGTGTCTCAGCACCTCCAAGCCATCATTCTGCAGGTGGCAGGTCCCCATGAGCATGTCACAGCCTGGGTGGCTCACCTGGGAATGAAGCTGCCTGTTGACTCTCACTAGAAGGATCTGGCTGTTGTTTTCACCGTGCCATTACGGCTGCTTGTCCTGGCAAATACCAAATGGGAAGGAGGAACAGGCAGAATTTCTTCTGCCTGCTTTTAATGCTTCTGTGGCGACTCACCAGCTCGTGGATAGCTGTGATGCTGCCATTAAGAAGTCTGTCTGATACTCCTGTTAGTCAAACTGACTTTTCTATACAGTTGCACTATATGGCGTGTTCTGATTTTATGGCTGATGGAATGTATGTGAGCCAAAGTTTCCTGTGTCTCTTACTGACAAGGAAGTTTTATAAAACTCATATTGTGACATAGCAGCACTAGCAATAAAATCTGTTCTACTTAACTGCTCTCATTAAATCTGTCATGTTTATTGATTCATTACTGTGGTACTTTTGTACGTCCTCAATTTTACATCTTCCTGTTGTAGGAGTCGTAGTTTCTTTTTTTAGATCACTGTAGTTTATCTTGTTCTTTTCTTCATTGGCCTGAATACTCTGTAGAAGTAGCTGTGATGGTTTGTTTTGGTTGGGTGTTTTTTACTGCTGCCTCTTTTATTTCCACTGTTTTCATAGTGATATTTTTGAGCAAATGGAATATTTTGGGCACAATCCTTTTTGAGCAAGGAGGGGCTTGCAAAATAATGCTAATTGTGCAAACAATTATGGGCTACTGTGTACTGATATATTATTAGTGGATGTGATGGAAAAGGACATGTTTCTTGTTAGGCTATCTCAAAAATTGAGGTTAGATTACATTATCCAGCTTGGTCCTTTGGCTTCTTTAACATGACTGAATTTTTGTAGTTAAGCAGAAAATTGTACCAGGCTTAAAAGGGGCAAAATACCTTTTTGGACAATAGGTATGAAATCCTTGCATAGCATTGTCTCAGCTGAACTTTTTTTTTTTAATGCATTAAATTGACTTGGCTCTGTTGTATCACTTTTGTTTTCCTTCCGTTCTCCTGGTCCTAGTGAATTTTTAGGGGTTTTTTTTTTTTTTGAGCTTGAAGTCTTGAGTGACTTGAAGAATGAAAATTGTATAAACAAACGTAATGTTGGGGGGAGGTTGTTTATTTTCTTCACTTTTCCGGTTCTGTCTTAGTGAGCTACTGTAGTGGTGAGTTGTTTGCTCCCCTGCCCTATGTCAGTGCCATCTTAAATATAATGTATCAGTATTCTAGAGGCTGAAGTTGTGCTGACCAGAGGTGCCAAAATCTGCTCTTAAACTGCTACGGATTGCCATAGTTGCATGAGTTCTCAGAACTCTTCCAATCTTTCAGGCACTACAGGAATGTAATTCAGTCAATTTATTTGTTTGTTTATTCCATAAATTCTTTACTGAATTCCTTTATGTAAGGTGATATGTCCTGGGATCTAGCTCAGGTTTTCCAGTTGTCCTACCGCTATTTAGAAGACAATTATAAGTGAAAGTTTACAGAGCCTTTGTTACTTCTTAATTTTCCAAATATGAGTACTTAGCAAGCACTTTTCGTGAAAAAGTGGAGAAGAATATATATGTGTCTGTGCATAAGAGCACATTTGTCAGTATATACCAATGTTATTTATATATGTTAAAAAAAAATCTTACCTCTCAGGTGAGATTGTAATGCTGGCTTTAATTGTTGGATTTTAGTGGGTTTTTTGTTGGCTCCAGTCTGTCTGAATTCATTAATCTCCAAGATAAATAGTAGTGTTTTTTTAAAAAGAACTGAAAGCTCTTGCTGAAGTTCCAGCTGGTTAACTGTTCTCTGCTCCACAGTCTTTGGTCATATTTTCAGATGAAGTTAGATTTGCATAGACTCTGCAACTCATAGCCTGTGAACAGTACTGGTGTGAAACTCAACAGCCATCATCATCCAAATGCCTAATAAACCCTCTGTGTGTTTTATTTCCTTGCTTTTTATTTTCCTTTGGTTTTTTTTTATTTATAGCCTTAGGTTGTAATTTTAGACTCCGTTTTGTAAGATTTTTCTAAACATGGGTTTTTTTCTATGAGGAGAACTATTTCAAACTAGCCTGCCTTGTAAAAAAATACAGCTACTCCTTTTTCTAAAAGCTTCCCTATCTTCCTTCAGTCCCACTTTAAATATTGTCAAACCTTGTACGGGGCCACACAGATGAAATAAAGGTAGATCTAAGGAAAGTAGAACTTCTGGTGAGTTTTAATCTCTGGGTTTATTAGTAGTGTTTCATACCTCAGTTTTTCATTTATCGTCTTGACTTGTAGCTCCTTTTATTCTAGCACTCAGTGAGGGAGGGCTCCTTGTTTGTTTAGTTTTTACAAGGTAGTTTAGTCACTTAAACGTTTTCCCATCCGTTCTTTTATTAATTTAGATTTAGAATAAAGACCAACGTTACCATTCTAAACAGACTTCTGTATGCAGAAGTGTCCTGTGTTTATTTTTACCTCCCAAAAAGGATTAGAAAATCTATTAAAATTCCAGTTACTACAATTCCAGTTAAATGTGTAAGTTGTCCTTTGTCATAGAATTCTGACCTGTAAATCACAGCAAATTTAGGATTAATTATTCTCATACTCTGACTAAACTCCCAGTGCATGACAAACTTACAAGTGCAATATGTTAGCATCTTTCAACTTGTGCTGTTTTAAAACATTTAATTACTACTTAAGGTAAATGAGATTATAAGAACATCTTTATACAGGTATTGCATCTCAGGCAAATGTGTGGCTTCATCTTGGGTGCTGGATCTAATAATTTTCCTCAGTTTCCCCCATATGTTGGCTTTGTGCATCTTACAGATGAATCAGCCCAAGCATGGAAAAGATTATTTTCAAGAATCTTCTCATGTTTTGACTCAGAGACCTAATAAAGCTTTTTGGAAAAAAAGCGAGGGAGAATATGACATTTTTATCCCATTGTCCAATTGCATGAGTAAAAGTGTTTTTTATCAGGATGCATTTTCATCAGTTCTACATTTGTCATTTATCTCCATCCCTTGTTAAAGTTAGAAATTTTTTTTACATTTAGAAGGGGAATGGGTGGGACTTGGCAAAGTTGGGAAGTGTCTTTTCAGTGTGTTTGCCATGCAGGCATTCAAAAGCTTAAAATGAAGACATTTTTCCACTGCATAGTTTATTTCTCTGTGTGGGAACGTGAATATATGTGGGTGTTTGTTTTGCAATTGTTTTGGGGCTCAGCTCCCACTTGAATACAGTTGTTTTGCAGACACTACCTAGAGCTGCTTGAAAAGTCAGTAGGTGGGCTATAGTAGGATATAGGAATTTCAGATCATTTAAGTTGTTGGCTTGAAAATAACATTATTCACCAAATGGTGGAATCAACCCCCCTCAATGATCCAGGCCACTCCTAGCAACCCCCTTTCCTGCATTGTTAGGAACAGTCATGCTGTGCTGTAAACAATTTAAGGAAGCTGATTTAGTTGAAAACAAAGCTTGTATTTGGGAGGAAGGGAACTGGAGACGGGGATCAGCTGAGCCTCCAGCCAGGTCTGTCATGGGACCTGCCACACCACAGTAGTGCCTGCACAGCTCCAAGTGTGAGACAGCATGGGAGCAAGACAGGTGGGTTTCTTCCTTACACTCAGTATGAGTGCACTACTACTGTCATTGTAATGAATTTATTAAATAATATTTTAAAAACCCTGAAATGTGTAAATAGTACTTCACTGCTGGCCTCCAAATTAGTTCTCTCTTCTTTATGCACTTTATTTGTGCATAAAGGTTTTAGTGTACTGATTATTTAACTGGATTGTAAAAGCACAGAATGGAGGTGTGTTTCTCATACTGAAGCTTAGGTCTGATGTACCTCGGGTATCAGCATTATTAAATACCATTTTCCATTCTTCAGTCCCCAGTTCACTGTTTGTTGAATTCTGTTCCGCTAGTATCTTCCTTATAGAACTTTTTTTCACTCTAGGGCTCTGTTTTGGCTATGCATTGTAAAACTAGTGTCATTTAGAGGTCTTCAGAGTAGTGTTATACTCTGCTCAGTTCAGAAATGTTGTCACCCAGGTGAGCTGAAGCAGCAGTAGTAGTTTAGTGGGTTTTTTTCCTTAAATTATTACTTAAAGGGAAAGATTTCCCAATTTTTTTCTCGAAAGGGTATATTTTACTTTCTGCAAGGATTGTGGGAAAAAGTTGCATCAACTGTGAAAGAAAATGGATAGATGAGTAGTACTAGAGAGTGTGGTACAGTGGATGAGGCTTTTTAAAATTTAGAATATCTAACATTATTTTTTGAAAAAGACTTTAAAGATTTGGGGGATTTTTTATTTGGTTATGTATATTTGAAAAAATGTGCTGTAGGTTTCAGTATGTTACTCTTGGGGAGAGAGAATAAGCCATCTCTATATGCTTACTGCATTCTTGCTTTCCGAAGTCATCTGACTCCTTTACAGTTTTGTTCTTCTGTTTGGACTAAAAGCCATGTGGATACACATGCTGCTGGTGTTAAGGATTGGAGAAAATGAAGTGAAAAGAAGGTTTATCATATTTTTGTTACTGATACACACGTTACTGCTCTGTTTTATTTGTGGGGGAATAGTTTTAATTATGTTGACCTTCACGTTCCTTTGAAAGAAAAGAAGTTTAATAAGTAGTTCACAAAGAAATCTGTTTTACTGTAATGTCAGTAAATAATAACAGGAAAACTCATTAAGTGTGTATGAGAATTTTGTTCACTTTGGAGTTTAGAGTGTGTGACTACATATTAAGAACCTTTCTGTGTTTCTAATAATTGTATGTTTTCTTCTAATGCATTCTTCTGGAAGGTAGAACTAAAGCAAAATCAAGTCTGTTTCAACAGAAATTAGGAGTTTTGATTCAAGTTACTGTAAAGCTTCGGGTAAAAGTTGAAGGGAAGGTGATGAGTTGATTTTAAGGATATTTAGTGAGAAGTGTTCCCAAGCTTGTGAAAGCACATGTGTGTTGTTAGAAACATGTTAAATGACATGTGAATTCGAGGAGAGGCTCACTGGTCCTTACAATACATGAGTAGATGTGGTAGCTGATAACGATTTTTTTAAATGTAATCTGAACAGAGATTTATTTTTAAATAATTTTTATGCTTTCAAAATTCATTAGTTTTGTATTTAAGTGAGATGACTTGGAGCTAACACATCTGCTCATAACTTCCTTTAAAAGAACAGGAGAGAGATTGACAAACTGTATAGGCATCATAAAAACATGGGAGAAGAAGGAATGAGGAGTAAAATGTCAGCTCCTTCGAATTGTAACGAAGAATTACTGTCAGGGTTAGAGTATAGGCACAGGTAGCGTAAAAATGTGAGTGATATGGTATCTTCCAGCTGTGGTGCCTTTAGCCAAAGAACATAACAAAAACAAGTGTAAGATCTTTCTCTCCTGTGAGGAAAGGCTGGGAGAATTGGGGTTGTTCAGCCAGAAGAGAAAGCCCCAGAGTAACCTAATTGTGGCCTTCCCGATACTTAAAAGGGGCCTGCCAGATGGCTGCAGGGGGACTTGTTAGAAGGTCAAGGTAAGGGGGAATGGCTTTAAACTGAAAAAGAGTAAGTTCAGATTAGATAGTCAAAAGAAATTCTTTACTGTGAGGGTGGTGAGGGATTGGAACTGGTTACTCAGATAAGTGGTGGATGCCACATCCCTGGAGGTATTCAAGGCCAAGCTGAATGGGGCTCTGAGCAGCCTGGTCTAGTGGAAGGTGTCCCTGTCTGTGGCAAGGGGGTTAGAGCTAGATGGTCTTTAGGGTCCCTTCCAACCCAAATCATTCTGTGGTTCTGTGGTTCTTCCTGGTTTCTAGCTTTCTTTAATTTCAGAGTATGTTGTATCTGTTCTGGGGGGGTTATGTTGTTTATTTGTTTGGGTTTTTTTCTCTAAAGCCTGAAAGAGCTCTACCAAGAATCTCAGATTCTGTTTACACTTTGGCATCTTTCAGCAGTCTTGTTCCTGGCTGATTCCCAATTTAATTATGAAATCCTATGGAAAATGTTTTGCAGGGCAGAGGTTTATTGCATTTTGTTTGGATTTGTGTTTTACTATTGAAAACATGCTAGATGTGATAGCAGAAGAAAGAAATAGTCTTCTTTTGGCTGATTAGAGAGGTGATAAATAATTCTATCAGTACAACTCATAATCCCATTGGCCTTCAGTTCCTTGATCGCGTCTGAGCTGAGGAGCCCATGTCTGCTTAGTTGGTTCTGTCAAGAAAGGTATTCCGTGTTTCAGATGATTCTTGTTATCCCCTGAACCACAGGGTTCTGTTGGTGTCATTTTGTAAGGGAGTACTCAGAATTCTAAACAGCTTTCTAAACGTGACCCTTTTTGATTTTTAGTGACCATGGTGGTTTCTACTTTGTTCTTTTCTGTTCTTCTGGCTTCCAGATTTTTGAGCTGATATAAGATGGCTCTGAAAACAGTGACTGAACTTCAGGAGTTTAAGTCAGTTTAGAAACCACTCTATGGGTATTTGTGCAATTGAAAATGTTTATTTCGTCATTATCTGCAAACCAATATAAGCCACATATCATGGGCTTATACAGAAGGTTTCAACTTCATTTAATATGCAGTAAGAGTCATAATCAAGCATGAGAAAGGTGATGTATATGGATGAATATAGTGTCTGATGCAATACATGGGTACCAAAGTTGCTTGATGAAGATGTGCGCTGTTTTAAGTGGCAGTGCTCTTCCAAAGGTTTGCTTGTTTTTACCTAACCTTTGTATTAGACAGATCTTTGTCTGAATTTCTGGACCTGAGGGGAAGAGATTCCTGCTAGCATTCTTTGAAGTTAGGACTGAATAAAAATGCTGTCAATTCCAGGTGGCTTCAGAGGAATCTGCTTATCCTTGGTCAGTCTGGCCACCAAGAAAAGCTGCTGTTTGGTCCCTGCAATGACTGATGTGATGCATGAGGTTATAACTGCAAGGGTGGGTGGGTGAGTTGCTGTTGATTATTTTGCCCTTTGGAATTCAAGGAACTTGTCTTCAGGTATACTTAGTGGCTGGAGGCAAAGGGACATATAAACCCTATCATTTAATTTTCAGTTCCCAATAAGGGAAGGTGGTAACTGGTTCGGCCAACAGTGCCCTGATGGGAACCAGCACCTTAGAAGGTTGGAGCATTACTTCACATTTAGACCAGTGAAGTATATCTTCACCCCATTATTGCTCCAGTGTTCGGCATCATGTGATCCTTCTCCAACTCTTGGTTTTGACTTACTTGATGAATCTTCTATTTGGTACATTTAGTTACATTATTGTTTGCCCTTTTTTTGGAACGCTTATGAGCATGGTGAACAGCACATTCATTTAAGGCTCCTCTGGAAACTTCCATTCCTTGTGAAAACTAACAACTTTCGATCCATTATTGAACCCGTTATTTATACACAAGTTCTTTCTCATTGCATGTCACCGTGAAGTCTTGATGACCTCCTGCTGAAAGATCTTGCAGTGTCCATCTTGGAAGTCTAGGTGTTCAGCTAGATCATCCTTCCTCATGTACATCTTGGTTGCTTGAGGAAAAAACCAAGATATTTGTGAAACATGATTTCATTTTCCATTGCATTTATGTAGCTGTCTTCTGACTTGTGTTTCTTTAGAGCTCTTTAAAAAAAACCAAAAAGCAACTAAATTCTTTTAATTGTCTTTCTGTTCTTTCTAGACAAAGTATCCGCATTTCAGTTATTTTTTGCATTTTTTTTTTAAATCCATAAGTATGGCTTAAGCAATTATTATGAAAAATTTGGACATGTAGAATATTAATCTAGAATTATAAGACTTGAAGGAATTATTTTTCTGCGGCTCTTGTGTAAACATTTGGGATTAAACTAAGATTTAATGAAAATAGGTCTTTCACTTGCGTAGAAAACCATGTCTGTGTAACACTAGCTTTGAATAATCTTCACCTTGATTCTTATTTTACTTTATTATAACAATGGGAACAATGCACACTTTTGCTGCCAAAAGAAAAGAGTTGAAAAGGAGGGGGGAAAAAAAGGAGGAAGCTGTATGTTCAATATCAAAGCAACTTGGGGGGTTATTTTAGAAAAATGATGTTACATTTAAGAATGCGCTCTGTTGAAAATGTACTTAGCACTCTCCTAAGTGACTTGCAGAGTAAAACAGCACCGTTTGCTGTAGTAGGTAAATGACAGGTAATAGTCTTACATTATAAGAGACAACTTAAAGGTTTGTGATACTAACATTTGGACTGATTTGTGTGGTGTCTTGTACATTGGAGCATGTGGATGACACAACAGCATGGCTTGAATAGATGCTTTCATTCTTGTATCTTGGTATCTGTTGGTTGTCTTGCAACAAGTTCACTGTTAACAGTCCTTTCAAAATGTAGCAGAACACTTGAGAAAGATGTTTTATGAACAAAATTGCATGGTTTTGCAGTAGACTTAAATATTGGCTCTGCCAATTCTAAAATACTTACGTCTGCTTTACTTGTTTATGTAAAGCTAGAGGCACTCTTCATTCCTTTACACTGGCTTTTACACTTTACATTTTACAGTCCTAATGAATGTAAAAACCATTTCTGTTCCTTTTTCCTGTAATCTGCAATTTACCTTGTTTCAGTGGGGTACAGTACACTCTTTTGAAACATAGTACAAAGAGGTATAAAAAACAACATGCGTAAAAGTGCAAATAAGTATTTCTTATTAGAAGGGGACTAGAACACAATTCTAAAGTGTAAGTTTTAGTTAATGTATTTTTTCTTATTCAAACTTGCATTAAGACCAAATATTCTTTGCTTCTAACAAAGCTTGCGGTTTTGATAGGCCTAATATTAAATTTTTCATATGACTTTAATTGACTGTAACTCTTCTCTGTCTAAGTGGTTTTTTTCCAGTTTGAAAATACATAAAAGTAATGAGAAAATAGAGGTTTACTTAGCCATGTAAAGTTCAGATTAAAGTTTGTGGAGTGCTTAAGAGATCAAATCTAAATTAACTAAATTAATGCCTCTTTTTCTGTAGGGTGCTGGTCAAGACAAACTTGGAATATATGTCAAGTCTGTTGTGAAAGGAGGTGCTGCAGATGTGGTTAGTAATACTCGTAATCATCAGTTTCAAAAGTAGAAAGAGCCTTTGGAAATGCTTTAAAATCTTTTGCTTACTAGTTTGTGTGAATGACTGATTGTTTTAATGGAGATCATGTTAGCATTGGTGTATGATTTTTGTTCTCTTGGATATGTATTTAGGATGGTCGTCTGGCTGCAGGGGATCAGTTGCTTAGTGTGGATGGTCGAAGTTTGGTGGGCCTGTCCCAGGAAAGGTACGGAATGGTTTCCTTGGTTGTTTTTATGTGAAGAAAATGTTAGCTTAATAACAGACTGAAACGGGCAGAAGCACTTTTTTTTTACACTTTACGCTTTGTCTTGGCTTTTGATAACTGCATGTGAATAACCTTAGTAACAAATTCAACTGTGTACTATTTTTCCCATCTTTTTCATACAATACGGGCTGTGTAGAAGAGATTGTATTATACATTTGTGTTTTGGTTTTGAACAATCTTTATTTAGCTCTAATTTTAAATATTTTGGCTTCTGACCTTTAAAGCAGAAACTGGGAATAAATAGTACTTGCCAGTAGATATTGTCTGTGCACATAAGCCTGTCTTCTTGTCATTATCTTGTAATTTTTTTCGAAGTGATTTTAAGTATTAATCAAAAAAAGAGTGCTTTGTCAAGCAATGGATTACTGATAATAAGGGTAACTCATTAATACAGTGCCTAATTTAATTTTGTTTTATTTGCTCCGCCTTTTATTGCAGGGCAGCAGAACTTATGACTAGGACAGGTTCTGTAGTAACACTAGAAGTAGCAAAACAAGGAGCAATTTACCATGGTCTGGCAACCCTGCTTAATCAGCCATCCCCAATGATGCAAAGAGGTAAAGATACTAATATTATCGATGTTAATAACAGCTTTGTAAGTCTGCTTTCTGCATTTATAAGAATGCAGAAAATATAATGATTTACGGTATCTTACCAAGTATAAGCATAATATTAAATCAGAGAATAAATATAATTGCATAGAAAAAAGGAAATTTCTTTTCTTATCAGAAGTTCATATGGTTTTAAATACTGTTTGAAATTTTCCTAGTCTTATAATTAATAATTCCTTTGTACATGGACCTTTCAAAGCTGAATTATGCATTTAAACACAATTCTGATTTGAATTAATTTTTGTTTTAACAAATAGAATATATAAGATGTTAATGGCTTTTTTTGTCCCTTTCATAAGAGCTTCTCTCCCCTCAGAATATGTTTTCCTTGTAGCCAGAGTGCAGTGTAATTAGTAGGAGAGAAATAAATGGAAACAGAAGCCCTGGAATGTATTTTACCATTGAATTTTAATTTTTTTTTTTAAACTAGAAATGTTGAAATGTTTCTCCTTAAGTTTCTGTGACTGATCATAAGAAATTCTTAGATGTTTCTCCGGTGTTTTATTTTGTCATCCTACTTCAGTAGGGTACTAACAAAAGACATATTAAAGTCCAATATAAAATAATATTGTAAAGGAAATAATTTTGTCAGTGAAGGCATTTTCTACATGCAGGGTAGTACCACAGTGTAGAAAAGAATGGGTTAAAAGAACAAATCCTTATTATTGCAGTTTACAACACCATCCCGGATGCCATATGCCCCAGTCATCCAGGGACCTTTCAGTATAACACATTTGGCTTTTCCAAATAATGTGGTACCTTGTCAGAAGTTCTTTTGAAGAATACAGATTGAAGGAGTTCTGTATATTTGATACAAGATTGGGATTTCCTATTTGAAGAAGTAAAGATTTTCAAATCTAGCGTTTGCTTCGCTGGGAACTTAATCTTTAGGTATAAACTCAAGCTCAGCTCTGGTTTGAAAAATAACTACGCTAGACAGTGGTTAAGTGAAAGGGAGAAACTACATATCCAACTGTTACAGTTTCTGACCGCCGTGGCTCAGGTAAACCCCGACCAAAGAGTGAAGGTTTTGAGCTGTATAACAACTCCACGCAAAATGGATCACCTGAGAGTCCTCAGCTGCCGTGGACGGAGTACAGTGAACCAAAGAAGCTGCCAGGGGATGACAGATTGATGAAGAACAGAGCCGATCATCGTTCCAGTCCCAATGTAGCAAGTAAGAAAAATTATCCTTCTTTTGGGGATAGATGCTTCCTCCAGTAATTTTAGAGGCTATTGTATTCAAAAAGGGGGTGATTGTTTTTGAAAATGGATTAAGTTTAAAATACCAGTGTAGTGGTAACATTTGGAGCAAGCCACTTGTTAGAACTACTTAAAGAAAAAGTAGTAGTTATTTTGTGAATATTGTTGCTTTATTAAGTCTTTATTAAGTTCTGTAAATTATTATGAACAGTCTTGTAAATGCTTCCTTTAACTTTCCAACAGATCAGCCTCCAAGCCCTGGGGGAAAGAATGCTTATGCATCTGGAACTACCACCAAAATAACCTCAGTCTCTACTGGAAATCTTTGTACAGAGGTCAGAAGTGGCAAGCAAAATGCTGGCTATTAAACTTTCTTTATCTATCAATTAATGTCAGTGTGCTTGACTGAAACGAGTGTTTTACTGAACTATTTGACCACAGTTCTGGCACTTGTGACTGGGTGGGGTTTTGCTTATTACAGCTAATGAAAGGTTGAGACAGTTTTCAATGATTTCATTAAATTTTGTTCATGAAGTTGTCCTTGTGATTTCTTAGGTTTGTACAATATTGCATACTTGCTTTGAGACCATAAAAACATGAGTCATAGACACGGTTGTATTTGATACTAGGCAACCTCTTTATCTCCTGTCCCAGTTGAGTAATGCTCTTATGAGCCAAAATAAAATATTTGGAAAATGCATGTTTAGAACAATCTTCCATACAGAACTATGTGATTAGAGAATTTTACCGTACTTTCTTTCTCCCTTTTTCAGGAACAGATTCTGCCACCACGACCTGAAGCTTATCCCATCCCAACACAGACCTATACTAGAGAATATTTCACATTCCCAGCTTCAAAGTCCCAGGATCGAATGGGTCCAGCTCAGAGTCAGTGGCCAAATTATGAAGAAAAACCACAGATCCAGGCAGAAAGTAATCATTCTATCAATACTACTATGCAGGTGAGAAGTAATTTTTTTTTTAGTATAAGGTAACAAACCAGAAAGAAACTGCTTACTTTCCACTCCCAGACTGCTAAAGACCTTTTTCAGAATAGTCAGCACTCTATACCATAAGATGGGAACAACTGTACTTTTGCCAAGATGGGCTTGGGTTCAGGAACCCCATGCTTTTTTTTTAATCCCCCTTCTCATTTTACTTTTTTCCCCCTCTTTCTTTCACAGAATTTATGTTATCATGTTCTGCAGACCTGTTATCTGGGATATTTTAATCCCCTGTTAGAGGTAATGGGGTGTAAGTGATAGTAGTTTTTGTCTTGTAAAATGTTTTGTGGTTTTCTGAAAAGCAAACTTAATCTTCCATTCTTCCAAGAAGGTTTATGTGGAAAAATGTTGGCCTGAAGGGTGTGTTGTTTAAGTGATAAAGTGAAGTATTAAAATTGAAATAAAACAGTACTTTGAGACCTATCCAAGGTCTTCACTGAAACACATTCCCTGCTCCCAGTTAAAAACATAAATATATAATTTCAAGTTGTATCTATTATCAAAGTGTAGATGCATCTTGACATGAAATGAATTTGCACTCATTGTACTTTTAGAAATTCAGAAATAGTGTTGTTCTGCTCCTGTTAATGAGAACTTCACTCAAATCCATACAGGAAATTAAACCTAGATCTACTAAATCTAGTTACTGGATGATCTTTTTCTCTAATCCACCAGACTTAAAAATATAGAGAGTTTTGGGTTTTTTTGGTTTTTTTTGGTTTTTTTTTTCTATTTCTTAATTAGTGATAAGAGCAGAGCCTTATGTTTTTAGTTTTGGAAAAGGTGTCATATATATTATCTTGAGATTCTCTCTAAGTAAGCAAAGTAAGAATTTTTTATTGGTTACTCACACATATAAGGGCAAGTGAATTCAGTAAAAAGTCTCTCTTTTTTTTGGTATTCTTTTAGTATTATAGAGATTAAATCCTAATTATTTGGGCTGTTAGACAAAATATATTTTGCTCAAAGTAGGATGGTACTTTTGAAGGCAAATGCTACAAGTTGAACGACTGTGGCAAATAGATATGGAAATATTGTGCTGAATTTCCATGCTTAACTCTTTCGTGTTTCGTGATTTCATCTCACTTAATCTTAGCTGCATAGTTAACATCTAGGTGCTCTGTGTGAGTGGTGGGAGAAGGCGAGGCGGGTGCCTCCAGAGAATGGTTCCTACCCATTTGTCTTAACTGAATTCTGTGATAATTACTGCCTGGACATGCATCTCTCCCCTGCTTAAGACAAGCTTAAGTGAGTAGCTTAGATGAGGTGGTTAAAACTGGTAAAGATGAAGCCCATCTATTACAGTTGTTGACAGGCACTGAATTTGAGCTATAAGCTTAACTTAAGGCTGAAGGCAGTGCAGGAAAGCATTTTGCTGAAGTGAAACAGAAGTTTTAACTCCTTACAAGCATTGAAGGCATTCAGTTTTCCCCTGACATACAATAGTTCTTTTAAGTTGAAAATTAGAGGAAAATAGACTTTTTACAAAAAATAAAGAAATAGACTTTAATCTTTGCTGTGAGAGCTGGGCTTGTAAAAAAAGCTGCTAAATGCCTGTTTTCTGTTCTGAAGGCATTAGCAAACTGTTTGGCTAGGTGCGTCTTTACAGCAAATCTAACACAAATAACTGTGTGTTCAGCTCTGTTGGACTAATGGAGCATAAAATATGCACTTGTTCTTCTCAAAGAAGGCATTCTTTAGAGGTCATGGTTAAGGTCATTGATGGAGGAAAATAAAAGGAGTTTGCTTTGTTAGTCTTCTCTCAGTTGGTGATAATTGGTGTGTTATGTGTTCAGTGCTTAGCAGTTCTTAACATTCGAAGTATAAATTTGCTTCAAGAAAATCATTAACAGATTTAATAATCCTGGTTTATGGTCCAGTGTTCCTTTTCAGGTGGTTGTTCAGTGCGATGAGACCCTGAGGTTGTATAGAAAAAGACTTGGTGTTTGATGGCACTAGAGTGACAAAAATCTCAGACCATTATACTCATGCTCCAGGAGCAAGTAGAATTAGACTGCCTGCCTGGATTCTATACCCTGAATGGCGTTAGTAATGGCAGCTTCCTGTGGGGCATCTCGCCTGTTAATGGAGGAGGGTGGGCAGAGGCGCTCTCTTCTCTCTCTCTGCAGCCTTTCTGTTTGCTTTCCCAATAGGAAAGATGTTCAGTGAAGCCAGCTGAAGCCTGAATGGCAGAGCTGATATGACTGAGCCACTGCTCAGAGCTGCCAGCACTCTCGTACTCCCATACGGAGGAGGGGTTGTTAGGGATAGTCCTGAGAAACTGTGCGAGCTGGGGAGATTTTCAGCTTAAACTCCATTTTGCATTCATCCTTCCTCCCAGTTCAGTTACCACGCAGTTCCCAGGAGTTTTCTAAGTCTCCATTTCTTGAATGAGTTAAGAAGACTGAGAAGAATATTTTGTTGTTGGTTTTGGAAAACCTACTGGACATGGAAATGCTGAGATTTGTTAAAAGTAGTTACCTTCAGTAATAAGAATGTGTTTTGTAAGCCATTTTCAAATATGTTTTAATGTAGATGGATTGTAATACACATGCCTTGTTTAATTTTTTTTCAGCGTGTAGCTCGTTCCCAGGAAGAGCTCAGAGATAAAGTTTTCCAGCCAGAGAGGAATCGTTTGGAAGTTGTTATACGGAAGGATGTGGAGTACATTGATCGGAAGTCGGACAGCGATCAGTGGATGAATTCATCTGTGGATTCTAGCACATCTAGCCAGGAACACCTGAACCATTCCTCCAAACCAGTCTCGCCTGGTTCTTGTTTAACTAAAAGTGGACCTGGCCGTTGGAAAACTCCAGCCACTAGCCAGCCGACTCCAGTGGCCATTTCCCAGCCCATCAGAACAGATCTTCCCCCTCCACCACCACCTCCTCCAGTGCATTATGCTGCTGAATTTGATGAACTACAAATGGATTTGCCTCTGCCTCCCCCTCCTCCTCCAAATCAGATAGGAGCACAAACATCCTCCCAGGTAGCTGCTGCTGAGCGTAAAAAAAGAGAAGAGCATCAGAGGTGGTATGAAAAGGAAAAGGCACGTTTGGAAGAAGAACGAGAAAGGAAACGTCGTGAGCAGGAGAGAAAATTGGGCCAAATGCGTTCTCAGCCACTAATTCCTGCTCAGCCTGTGGTTCCTCCCGTCTCCCTTCAACAAGTGAAATCAGAAAAACCCTCAACTTTGCAGAGGTCTCAAGAAACAGTTATTCGAGAGCTGCAGCCCCAACAGCAGCCGCGGACTATTGAGCGGAGAGATCTGCAATACATTACTATCAGCAAGGAAGAACTGTCCTCTGGTGATAGCCTCTCTCCAGATCCTTGGAAACGGGATGCTAAGGAGAAACTGGAGAAGCAGCAACAGATGCACATTGTGGACATGCTGAGTAAAGAGATTCAGGAACTTCAGAACAAGCCTGATCGTACAGCGGAAGAAAACGACCGCCTCCGCAAACTCATGCTTGAGTGGCAGTTCCAAAAGCGACTGCAAGAATCAAAGCAAAAGGATGAAGATGATGATGAAGAGGAGGATGATGAGGTGGATACTATGCTCATCATGCAGCGACTGGAGGCGGAAAGAAGAGCAAGGGTAAAAGGGGATAATCTTTTCTAGAAAAAAATATTGTAAATTTCTAGCTTGGTGGGTTTTCATGCTTTGAATATTTTGATGTTCTTAGAGGGTAAAGGAGGATGTCACTTTCTTAAATGTCTTGAATTTTAAGATTAATAACTTAGAGTGGCTTCACCAGTTAAGTAATGTGTTACGAAAGTATCAAAGCTACCTTTTATAGCATATGATTTAGCAATTGAATTTACTTTTCTGGTTTTGGGGAGAGAAGAGTTCCCTTTGGATAAAGTATTTTTGCCGTGTACCTAGAGTATGGTTAGAAGGTAAAATATGGCAGAAATTTGCTTGCAGAAAAGTAAGCAAAAATATCTGAAAGTATGAAAGTCTGTAGGAGAGCCAGGAGTAAAAATAGTGTGGTTTCTCCCTCCCCTTCCCAGTGTATTTACCTCTAAAAGTTTTTATTTATAGTCTTGGGACATGAACACAGACACTGAATGCATATTTTTTCCAGGGAACAGTGAGCTGAACAGACATTCCGACTTGTTGGTCTGATCCAGCTCCTACCTCTACCTTTACCACCACCTGAGTGCTGACACCAGCGGTGGGGGGAGCATTGGTTGAGCCATGTGGTTTTGGGTGGTGTAACAGCTAATACACCCTATCTAGGGCTCCAGTTCATATATGACTGGATTTTTCATGGTGTCCAGTTTAATCAGCATCTGACAAGGTTTGCTTACCTTAGATTCAGTTCTGTGAAAGCTCATAATATCTATAATAAGATAATACAACTGAATAGTATGATGACATTTTTAATCCCTGTGCTGGTGGCTGTTGTCTCCCAAGATTCTGCTAAATCTACTGTTATTGAGAAAAACTTTCTATACAAAAATCTGTTCTTTTCTGAATAACAGCATGGATTCCCAAGTTACATACCAATAGCTATGCTTTTCCAGGCTTAAAAGCTAGCTCTGTAATATGTTCAGTGTCTTCTGTGTGTTTGTCTTGAAAAGTTGACTTAATTCTGTGATAAGCAGTGTTTAATTCCTGAGAAATGTTTGGACATGCTTGTTTTGACATTCAGAAATAGCTAGTGGCTTGAGTAGGATTTGAATTCGGGATTGTTTTGGCAGCTTCATTTCCTAACTTACTCTTCTCATATTTGCTGCAGTCTGCATTGCTTTCCTTTTTTTCTTGTGCCTAACTTTATTACTGTGTAAAACAATAGATACCTCAAACTTGGAAACTGAAGAAAGGTAAAGCTAAATATATATATGGCAAACAGGTTGCCCCGAAGTCCAGCATTGCTAACAGGCAATATGTGGCATGTAGACAGTTACCTATAGGCATAAAAAATTCAGTAGGAACTGCCATTTTAAAAGACATTGTCTTTAAAATTTTACTGTAGCAAGGCTAAGAAAGCCATGTGTCATTTAAAAAAAAGCCAGTTGTATTGCATAACAATATTAGTCTTCTCTGCAAGTGCTGGCTTTAAAACACTATTTGTGCATAAAGTTCTTCCAGCTTTTTGGAACATTTTGAAACTAAAAAATAACAGCTGTCTTGAACTGAATTCATGTTTGCATTTTGGTTACATTTCACTTTTAGAGATGCAGTTAAGTAGCATCTCTGCAGAACTACTGAGGTGTTGAATGAGTCAATACTGATAAAATTTTTGGATTATTTGTTTCCATTTCTGTATTTCAGGTTTATGTCCATTCAGTTCCTTGTTCTGAAGCAGCCAGCTAAACAAATAAAAGAAAATGCTTTTGAAATAGCGCAAGTCTAACCTATCTTTATTTACACTGTGCATCTTTCTTTTTTTTCCCTTTTCTTACTACCTGCAGCAGACTGCTGTGCCAGCAATCTCTGTTCTAGATTTGGTATGTTTGTTTCTTTCTCTTCAATATCTCTTTCCCATTTCAATTCCTTATTATTATTAATAACAACCCTATGTGCTTTGGATGATGATTTGGCATCTTTGGGTGTTCAAAGATCATTATGATACAGTAAGCAGTAAGTTAACTGCAAGCATGCATTTGAATGTTTTCAGATGTGGCGATTCCTTTCCCTGTGTTTCCTTCCTCTTAGATGTTGTGTTCTGCTTGCAGACTTGATTTGTTTGTTGCAGCAGTGGTCTAGTATAAAACTGTGTATCTGCTGTTTTGTGCAATTTTGTTTATAAAATCTTAGTAATAACTTGGAATGAACAGGCTGTGAGGTAAGATTGCTTCCTTTCCCTTTTCCACCCATGCAGGTTTTAGAAGAGCTTTAAGAGCACTATTCCTTTCCAGTTTGAAGTGAAATTGTACTGAGAGCCTAATAATACAGCATACTTTTTCAGCACATACTGAAAAATACATACACCCTGTTGTTTGCGGGTGTTACATGTGTTATGTTTTGTCATTAACATAAAAATGGATTGTAAACTCAGAAATTACTTCTGAACTGATATTCTCAAGTTGGTTGCATAAACATGCAATCATTAAGTTACAATATAAATATAATTTCATTTTCAGTAGGTTAATACTATTTTCTTTTTGCATCTAAAACATGACAGGCTTTCAAACTGGAACAGTAATTGCTATGACTCCAGCTAATTCTGTATGTTATTGCACTCATTGGACACGGGGACATGGAAAAGGAGTTTTGTAGTCTTCTAGAGCAGAAATACATCCCCTTCGAAGTCAATTTGTATAATTAGTGTCCCAGTTTGAAAGACAGGTGATGCTTGCAAGTCCTGATAGTAAAATTTAATTTGTTCTGCTTGAAAAAACTGTAAATGTGTTGGTTCAAAATATGGATTTGGATATTCAGCATTGCCGTATGAAAAAAAATTACCTTTTAAAATGCGTACTTCAGGTAACTTATAAAATCTAAGGTGTTCAGTTTTGTATCTTTGTGTTACGTGAGCGTTAAGCTGTTTACAGCAGTGGAACAGGTGAAGCATTTCACCTTTCTGAATTAGTGGACAAGCCAGGCGTCATGGATTTTTCTGACTTAATAACTTATCAATATTTTCTTATTAGTATGCCTGTATTTTTTTGTTCAAACCTTGATCCCTGGAGCTGCAGCTAGATAGATAAAGTACTTTTCCAAGCAGACTGCAAACACCTGGATCTCTCTGTGACAGGAGGTTGGTGAAGGCAGACGGTATCATCAGCTTGAAAAATGGATTAGACAAATGCATAGACATCACGCCTGCAAACAGCTACTCAGAGGATTACACAAGGCTGTGCCAGCTGACATCTCTAGTATGGGATGGGGGAATACGAGAAGAAAAGGCCAGGCTCATGTGCAGCTCTTCTTGCCATGGTCAGAGACAGCAGAATACTGGGCTAGTTGGATGCATGGCCTGAATCAGTCGATGATTTATGATGTTTATAAATTTAGCTTTAAAAAAAGACAGCAAGCTAATTCTGAAATAGTTGAACACTACACCCAGCAAATACTGCTTTTTCATAATTTCATGATTTTTATACCATTCACATGACTTTCCAGACATAAAAACATCTGAACAATGCCACTTCATATACCCAAGTAATTTCTAATTTGTTTCTTAAAAAAAAAAAACAAAACCACACAACGAAACTTTCTCATGTTTGATGCTTTTTTTGTGTGTCTAGGGTGAGCACTGATGATAGCTGTTCTGCTAATTACAAGGCTGAAGGAGGGTGATGAACAGTTAATGCATGAATTGTTGGCTTAGCTATTGTTTGTTTTTTAAATTCCCCAGGCCACTATGAGATCTGACCCAGCTTTTTAGCTGTCATTAAATAAATAGATATAAATTTGAAGTTCTCCTGAAACATCTTTTAGAGTGTTCTAAGCAGTGCTTGGAGAAATGAACGTTGTCTGAAATCTGAGACTTCCTGGATGCCTGCCAGTCCTGTGAATATCTTAACATTCCTGACAGGATCAGCCCACTGGCCCCTTTACAAGGAGCAATAGCTCAGAAGAAAGGTGGGCTTCTTTGCCCCCCAAATGCAGGAGTAGTGCTGCGAGTGTCTGTTGGCGTTAGGGAGACAAAGTTTTGTGGCTGAGCGAATGGTTGGCACTTTGCAATAGAGCTGGGTCAAAGCAGGGGAAAAGAATTGGTGCTTTGTGCTTGGCTGCTTTGCTTGGTTACAGCTGGGAGAATGCTCTTCTCCGTCACTCTAGCTGTACAAATTAGTTGTCCTTCCCTGTTAAAATATAAACACGTGGCTTTGGAGATGTGGAAGTACAGTAAATCGGGTGAAAACGTGACTTTTAAACAAGAGAAAAACTGATTGGCGTAGAGAAGCGTCCAATCAAAATACTCAACGTGGAGATTTTATAGGCCTCTTACTAGAAGTGGGACACAAAGCTGATTTTCCTTTGCATCTTGAAAATTTGGGACAAAGTTAGAATTGGGTACTGTTGTACACACGGAATTACAGACACAAATGCCTGCAAGTTCTCTGGCATGCCTCATCCTTCCATAGCTCCCTGCCTTGGTCTGGGAATGCTCCAAAGTAGAAACTTGTAACTGATCATAAGAAATGACACTTCATTTCTGTAATAGTTGCTGTAGTCTCACTTCTGCCTTCCATATAATTTTTAGCCATTTTCCTATAGGTATTATTTTTACAGTAGCCTCTGACCTGGATACAGTTGTCTTCACAATTCTTATGATTCAGATGTTAACAACAGTTCTCAGGTGGGCAGCTTGGTCACTTTTGCCTTCTTTAATTAAAGTCAGAAGACAAACAAACCAGTCCTACTTTCTTTTTTATTTAGTTGGAAATTCTTTCTTGTTTAAGTGCTTTTGAAATAAGAATATTTGCTGCTAAGCAGTAAGGCATCCATGCCATAACCTGGGAGCAGTAACTGCCATGTTCAGGGTGTTTTTCTAAAAGTAGTTGGGACAGGAATTTTCCTGTATTTTCTCACCATGCAGTTTTTGCTTGCCTTTTGTTCTTTATTCTTTTCTTTTTTTTTTGCTAAGAGGAAATTACTTCTCTTGTATAAACTCTTGTGAATTACTAGCTGTCTTTCCTTTGGACAGCAATATTATCTCCTTTGATAAAATAATGTCCTTCTAATAACTAAGACAAGAAGTCTTAATCCAAGCAGGGAGTTGGTTAACTACCCTGTCCCCTGCTCTACAGTGCAAATTGAGCTTGATATTTGTCGTTTTCAGTTGGAATGAGAAAGTTTTAGCCCTAAATAAGGGGAATTTACTCAGAGGTAGCATCCTCTAGAATAGAGTCACTGAATTTGTGCCTAAATTAAGTTAATTAATTTTGTTCTTTAGCTTTCATGCTCAAAACTAAACCATGTGGGAAATAATTGTAAGAAAATCAGCCAAAAATGTTTAGACTTCTTTTATTAATTAAGTGGGGAGGAAGATACTGACAGGAAGGTTGTCCTCACAAAGTCTATTAAGACTTTATTTCTCTTTCTTTCTTGTACTGCTTTGTGTCTTAAGGGTCTTCTTCTGTAAGTGAAACTGGATTGTAAAATCAAATCCAGGAGTATAAAAGTATCCCTGTTACATGCAGTTTATAGCAAGATCAAATCATTTACTGATTTATACAAATAAAGGTAAAAAAAAAATTGTGAGGAGGAAAAAAATTACTTTAAAACATATTCTACAGTATGAAATAACACAGCATGTAGTCCATTTAATTTCTACTTCTGTTACTGTGCCAGTGAATATTCCTGTCCATCAAGGGCTTATATACTGTTAGCTTTAAAGAATCAGGCAGAGTTTGGGTTGTGCTCAGTTTTCCTATCTGTGCACTATCATACACATATATAAACCAGCCTTGTTTGTTGGACATGAGTTGTTCTTGGGAGCTGTTTAATCCCAGTAGTCAAAAGTTTTCTTTCCTTCACTCTCTGCTATTTCCAAAACACATCTGCTGCAGATACAGTGGGAGACTTTATTTATCTTCCGAGACTATTTGCAGACTTGCTGAATGAGCCTGTTACTTTAAATGGATTGACCCTTTGACTAATGAGTCAGGATTTTCCGGTGCTTAAATTCTAATCCAGAATGAAAAAAACAATTGACTGCTGGAGCTGTGGACTGTTGGTTCCAAGTATTTAATTTCACTTTACTGTACCTATGAGACTACAGTTGTTGAAGCTCTTTGGAACGTGAGTCACCTCAGTCTTCTGCTAAGGGTTCAGATACGACTGCTAAAAATGTCTCCCTGTGTACTTTGTGCTTTTATGTGTGTAGTTCTGTGCATCTCTTTTGCTTTTTTTTCTCTTAGGGATTTGAGGCAAGCCAGTGTAACAAAGCATACTCTTAATGGCTGGAAATTATATTGATGTATCTGTAGCATAGCATTTTCTACTGAATGAGTTATTTTTAGATGCCAGTATTTGGTTACATTTTTCGGACCCATCTTGCCCACGTGAGTGACCAGTTAAAATTGTGTCTCTGTTAGTTACAGGATGAAGAACGCAGACGGCAGCAACAGTTGGAAGAAATGCGGAAACGAGAAGCAGAAGACAGGGCCAGGCAAGAAGAAGAGCGCCGACAGCAAGAGGAGGAGCGGACCAGGAGAGAGGCTGAAGAAAAGGTTGTGGTCTTCTGAGTGCCACAGGGGTTCTTGCAGGCCTTTTCCTCTTCAGCCTGTCCAGTACCAGCTCAGTGTTGGGTCAGCAGGGTTTAAACGCAGTAGCTCTGGTGATAAGGGTCCTGGCCCAAGGCTTCAGTTTGTCCAGTCTAAACCAAAAAGTAATTAAACAGCCCATTCCTGCTGGCTGGAGTTTACTGGTATTGCAGAAATAGTACTGTGGGCTTACTGGCTGAAGATTTTTATCAGTGGCAATGCTCTTACCTTCAGAGCCTTTCTGAGAATTATGGAAGAAATCAGTTACCTCCTGTTTCCCTTCAGCTCCCAACATAACTTGCATACCTTCTTTATTATTATGGCTCAGTTAGTGGTGTTGGGTTTTCCTGCGTCCCAGAGATGGCACTTGAATATTTCTGTAGTATTTTTTAATAGAGGTATAGAGAGAAGTATGAAATACACTGGAGTAGTGATGAATATTCCATAATGTTTTTTATATTTGGACTGTGGGAAGGAAGTGTTTTCTAGAAAGCAAGTAAATAATTTCAGCAGATAAGTGTGCAGTCAAATTATAAAAAATCGGAGTTGTAGGCTCCTTCAAAACATTATCCATGAATTTGAGAAGCTTTGCTGATAAAACTAGAAGACAAAGCAACTCGTTTGACTCAGCATTTTTCTTAAGACCTTTTTGTTCCTAGAGAAAGCAGTTACTTTAACAGTTACCTGTTAGTAACAGTGACTTCAGAAAGAAGAAAGAAGGCTAGCTTTTAAAGTTGTTTATCTTGGAAGGTTGAGCAAATACGTTTTAAAAAACCCCAAACCTTAGATGTATTAACTGTGTTCATTTATTTTTGTTAGATTGTTCTCAAGCTTAGTTAAATTGTTTCCCATAAACAGTACAAGTTGGTGAGTGGAAGAGGTGGTAATAAGGGAGAAGTGAGAAAGGTGTATCTGGAGTGAGGAAAGTATGTAAAAGTATCCTGTATGGAGCTTAAAAAAAAAATGGAACCAAGAGAAAACAACCATGGTTTTCTTAACTTCTGACAGTGATGCGGCCAAATGACATTTAGATCATAAACTTGAAAGAGTTTTCACTGGCAGATGTTGACGGAGATACCTCTACCAACTCAGTACCATCAGTAAAATGGTTTTAGAGATTAGTACAAGGGAATGAGTTTCACATCTTTGCTGTAGATGAACAAGATCAGATTTATTTATTATTTTTGTCAGGATAACTGACTCAGTGTTGGACAGATAAGCAGATAAGGTGCATTTTTTTAAACATGTGGATTTAAACAAGAAATGATGGTTGTTCAGAATGCCATATATTCCCAGCAGAAGTTATACTATGCTTATACCCAAAGGGTTTTGTAACACACATACAAGTCCCAAATACACCTTCTCATTTGTTATCAAACTACTCAATAAACCCTTGTATTAATTTACAGTGTGTCTGAGACACGAGCTGAACAGAATTAAATGCTATTTAGTTTAAAAACAAAACAGTCTTTTAAAGTGGAAAAATACATAGAAGATATTTCATGACTTTTTCAATGGTCATTAACCTCATATAAATATCATTAGCATAGTTTCTGTTTTAAATGCTTTTTGACAGCATTTATTCAGTGTCTGTTTTGGAAGTTATTTGTAATCGATTTTTGTATGGAAGTGGTTTTCCCAGTGTTTATACTAGAAACTTCGTTAGGAGTCATGTATTCCAAGGCTCTGTTGGCTGATTTACATTGTATAAGCATGAAACAAAATTACAAAGTTCCTTTTTTAAGGTGGTAGTTAATTTTAGTTATTCTCCTCTCCCACAGATTCTTTACAGCTTTAGTAAATCTGCCCCTTATTAACTGTAGTTACATCTTGAGTTATAAATGTTGGAATGCCCTTAGTTTTACACAGGCAGTTGCCTTAGTGACCACAGGCAGTGGTAAATCTGTAAATAACAGCTACATTGTGTTATTGGATGGCTGCTGGTTTTCTGCATAGTAGTAAATAATTCTTTGTATGAGTCCATATAGATGCTCTGCTTATTGCCAGAAAAGAAGACAAAAAAGATTTACGGAAGATGTTTGTAGCTCACTGATGGCAAGCTTAAATCGCATGGATTGAAATATCTGACCACTGTGTTTCTGTTTCCTCTGGGCTTTCAGAGGCGCCAGGAAGAGGAGTATTACAGTCGCTTAGAGGCTGAAAGGCGCAGGCAGCACGATGAAGCTGAACGAAGATTGCTGGAACCTGACGAGCCTGGTCTGTACAGACCTCCGCTTCCACGGGAATATGAACTCCCATCCCCAACCCCTTCATCTAACGCTCCTCCTCCCCCACCTCAGCGAAACACCTCTTACCTCAAAACACAGGTCCTCTCCCCTGACACGATTTATACTGCCAAGTTTGTTGCATACAATGATGATGATGATGAGGAGGAGGAGGATTCCAATCTAGCAGGTCAGGATAAGTACTCCAGCACAAGAAAATCTTATGGTGACTTTCCTCCTGCCACCCTTAAGCCACAGCAGCCCTCCCGCCAGCCTCGCCCAGTTTCAGATGGCATCTTTCTTTCCAACTCATTCCAGTCATCTCCTGTCAATGCCAACAGTACTACTGTCAAAAAAAGCCAGCCCCCACCCCCATCAAACAAACTGAGTTTCATCCATGCCAGCAGCTCTAAAGGTAGAAACAATTAAATCAGTCATCTCTACAAAACTATCCTCATATTTTCAACTCCGGTGCTCTAGATTGAATCACTTATTTTGTGATTTCCCCCTCCCTTAATCACTGTTTTCACTCTGGTGATCTAACTTAAATCCTGATATTAATATGAATCCTTCAATTTTTAATTATTTTGATCTCTCAGATTTTCTTGCTCTTTACCCAAACTTTTCAAAAGCAAAAATTCCATCTTTCATGTACAAATCAGAAATGATTTTAACTGCTACTCAATCAATTCGAAGTACTGTTGGTTTTGGCTTTCACTCTGTATCTTTAAGTGATTTGTTTTGTGTGACTGACCTCTGTTTACTCAGGGCATCTGGAAGTGCACCTTTCTTGAACACAGGAAATCTCTCCTAATGGGTTCATGGACAGAACTTATCTTCTGCTTTGTTATTGGTACCAGGGTTCTCTCTCTTTTAATAGTATGTGCAAATGGCTTTAAAAATTACATTTGTAGATGTAGTTCTTAAATACACAAGCACCAAGAGAAATACAGGTCTTGCAGTTAGTTTCATGTATTAGGTACTATTCCTGAAGTTCTGGTTTGTACAATGCAGTTTCCTTGCAGAGAGACAAAAATCTAAATTTTTTCTTAGTACTGTTTGCTTTGCTCCTTCCCTTCCCTTCTACACCTCTGTATTTCTTTGACTCCTCATCTTGTTGTTGTATAACTCCAAGTGGCAAACCATTAAACTCCATAATGGAGTTTAATTTCAGCTAGACCTCTAACTGCCAGTAACTTCAGCACCATATTTCACTTGCAGAGTACTAGTTGAACTATATTCCTGAATTCAAAGCTAATTCAATCCAAAGTTTTGGGATTTTTTTAAAATTGCTGCTGTATCAGAGAGATCTTGTATACTTGACTCTTTGAGTATGTCTCACTCTGATAAGTTTGCTCTTTATTGATATAATACTTTGTCTTTTAACAGAGGCATCTGCTGGTACTTCTATGTTTGTTTCCTTTTTTTGAAGGAAATGGTGGCCATGACATTCTCCTAGTTTATTCTTTTTACTTATGCTGGAGGTTAACAAGTGCCTGACAGCCAACTCCAGGTGATCAAATCATCCTTCTAAAATGAAAAGGGTAGCAAGTCACCTGAGATCCCAAGGGAAAGTGTTTATGCTGGCTTCTAGCTGAATGGCTAACTTGTTTTCTGGATCAAGTGTCAGTGGCACAGGTGGAATCCTACAATGTGTTACATCCTTCATCACTTTTTTGGCCACCTAACAAATTAGGAAGATCACTCACTTGCTTTATTCAGCAGTGTGCCCTGGGCATAGGGAGGATATGAGCCTCCAAATAGGTTCCATCTATTAGAAGCACTTCTAATCCAGCTGCAATAGTATGTGAATCTGATTTAGGTTATATATGAGGCCACCGAGCTTTCTTGTCTGCATCCTTTTCAGTTGAGACTCAAGTCATCATTTTTCAGCAAGGCATCCTTTCCTTTGCAGGGCAAATTAGCTTCTGCTACAGCTGGACTGCTTCCAGTGCTGAAGAGAAGCTCTGCACAGTATTGTGTAGTTTTTAATACTGCTGAAGGGACAGTTCAGCTCAGTTACAATTGGTAACTGGTGCAGTTGATGACTAGTAGCTCCCCTGTTTGGGGTCAGCACAACACCCAAGTAGCATAAAGAAAGCATCCACACTGACTCTTGTCTAAAGGCAGGGGAAGCCTGGTCATTTATGCTGGTGTTGCCTGTGAGATCTCAGGATGTAGTAGTCTCTGTGGTAATAGCCTCTCTCCTGCAAGCCCAAATGTCACTCCTGTCTGGCTCTGTAATAGGTTCTGAATCTTAAAGGAAGGTGAGGGAAGGTTTTAGCTTTTCAGTGTGTTTTCATTAGACTGGAGTATAAGCAGACATTCTGGATGCTACCTGCTGTGTGCTACCCTTATGACTACCCACCATGCACGTGAAGCCACTGATAAACCCACAGCCAGTTTTGTATCAGAAGGACTTCGGCATTTGAACACTGGATATCACAAAAAATTAAGAATATTCTGAACTGGCAGGCTTTGACGTGAAACTTTGGTACTGTATGTCTGTACTGAAATTTTTTCCTTCAAAGGACTTCCTTTTTCTAGAAATTCTTATTTGGAACTGACTGTAATAAAGAGTAAAATGTGCCTTCCGTCACAGCACACAGGTTTCCAAAAGCCCTTGCTTCCCTTCCTTATTTGGTACTTTGAAGGCTATACATGTAATGAATTAAGCAACCCTAGAGCCATCAGTCCCTAGTTGTCACCACCACTCTCCCTGCCTCCCATCATCCACAACCCAGAATGCCATTTCATATGTAATTGCATTTCTCATCCTGCTTTCTGTTAATTTTAATTGAAAAATGAATCTCAAGAAAGTGAAACGTTCAGTGGTATTGTGTGTGCACATTTGTTTTTCCTGGAAAACAATCAGAAGGACAATTTACAAAGATTTGGTTAGGGTTTTGGTAACAATTAAGGAATATTGTAGTATGATGCTTCGCCTTTAATAGCCTAATTCATAAACCATACAACTAATTCTGAATACTCTTATTTCATAATTTTTAAAATAGCCATGAGAACAGGTTAACTTCACTTGATTGCTCAAGCTTCTCTGAAGACTGCCTGCGTAACGTACAAAGCCGTTTGCACAAAATGCAGAATTCACTGTGCAGTTTGACCATCTCCCATCTCGCTGACTCTCTTACATTCCTGTCCTTTACAGCTCTTTCTTGTTCTGAGTGTTAACTCTAGTAAACCACGCTTCTGCAAATTTTGCTCTTGTGCCTTCTTCCACTGGCTCTCTTAAGACCACTGGGTCTGTCAGCTCACTAAAGAAAAAGTCAACACCCAAATGAAAACCACTATCCTAATGCAAATGAAATTATGAACCACAGCTTGTGGATCCAGCCTTTTCAAAGTAGGGAAGGCAGTACTTACAGTAATGTAAGACTCACAACTGAGAGGAAAAAATCTTCATATGCCTGGCATACCTAGCATGATTTGGTGTAAAAAATCTGCACATTTTTGGTGTAAAAAATCTTGCCTACAACACATTAGCTAAATTGGCTTTTGTGTTCCAGCCTCATTTGCATATTACTGAATATTTCTGAGAAGTTAGATGTACCAGTGGAAGAAGCAAACATCTCCTTTTGTACCAAAGAAGGTTCACAAGACATAACATGTACGATATTGAGACCAGAACTGTCTAAAGACCAATCTGAGTAATGTGCTGACACTTCCTTTTACTCTCTTCCTGACAGTTATTAAGAGAATATAGTCTTAAATATAAATTAAATTATTAATCTTCTGATTGGAAATAAAAGGTTTTGTCTTGTGGCCTTTAGAAAGAATTAATATAATGTGTAAAATCTGTGTGTTATATCAGCTTGAAGGTGCAGTGCTGCAAGAGTTCCTTGAAATTTCAATTTAGGGGTGGGGGGAAAGGGGCATCTTCTGAGTGATACAGTTTGCTTACTCAGTCTTAACAGAGACTAAAATTCTGATTCTAAGGAATTGCTAAGGTGTTATATACTAATCTCTGCTTACTTTTAGCCTCAGAAAGAGAGGAGCTGTAGCTAACTTACTTCCTGTGGAGCTTGTCACAGGATAATGAAGAGTGTTGCTGTTGATTTCCTTGCACAGCTTCTAATGTCTATCTTACAATAAGCCATAGTAAGATGAAGACCATGATTTGGCATGTGCTGGATAATCTAAACAAAATGGGTTCTGACTGAAAATTAGGAATAAAAAAAATTAAGCCATTTTAAGAGGGTTGGAATTAAATAGTACTGGGTTTAAATATTCTAGAGGTCAAATGACCTCTGATTAGTTATGATTCTCATTTGAGATTGTTTCTTGAAAGAAGCACTGCACCTTTTTGAAGGAATACAGTATAAAACTTTTGTGTTGTAACTGCAGTCCTTAAACTTACTTCTTTCTTCTGCATAAGGAATAAATTCATACACTGGATCTACAGGAGCAGCTGCTGGGGAAGTTTATCGGGATCCAAGAGACAAAAGATCTAAAAGGTGATATACAGGAGTCCATTAACTTTTATGCAACTGACTTGGCTAACTTCTGCAGTATTTTCTGTTGTCGTCATTGTATCTGGAGGCTGCTCAAGAGTTCTGCAGTTGACTCTGTTATGGGTTACTATGAAACACAACTAAGTTCTCTCCATAAGTCCTTAGATGATCTGAAGCACTGCTGAACAGCAACAAATTTTGGCACTACAACTGAGTAAACCAAATGATTACTGTAAATGAACAATTTCAGCTGGTTTAGGTGTATTTATAAATCTGATCAGTCCCTCTCCAGTGGGATTCTTACCAAACTTGTAATAAGCATAAATAATACAGGCTGTATATATATATCTCACACAGGCTTTACCATGTAGCATACTGAAGATGGGACAATAAAAGCTTTGTCTTCCATTGCTTTTTCTTAGAAATGTGCTATCACAGAAAAGCTTGCTAGTTTAGCCAAAGCAGTAATGCTGTGCTAATACAGGGAAGGCCTTAGTTTATACCTGCCATTCATGTTGAAAATTGGCAAGCATTTCCATTTCTTTTGACATGCAGTAAGTGGTCAAGTCATAAATTTCTCTTGAGTGATAGCACAATGTCAATGTTAAAGGTATTTGTGAGTAACAAAACCTTTCAGAAGACAGAAGGGAGACTCCTTTGCTGTAGTTGAAGAAGCTGTCATTACATGCCATCAAGAATTACTATGTTTAAGGATCTTGTAGGTGAGAATTATAAAAAATATTTTTTGTTTCCTTTCCAGTCAAGATGCAGATTTACCTGGAGCACCAGAAAACTTGACGTTCAGGGAACGCCAGCGACTTTTTTCACAGGGTCAGGATGTATCCAATAAAGTAAAAGCTTCTAGGAAACTAATGGAACTGGAAAATGAGTTGAACACAAAATAAGATTAAAGCACCTTATCAGATGTGACAGATGATCTTCAAATTGAGGGACTGAGATTGGGGGCACACCTACTAAGTATGAACAGAAAATGAATGTTTTCTGAAAGGACTGACTTTGATTCCTCTATATCTAAGACTGTTAATTAAGACTTAGAGATGTTGCAATAGCAAGAAAACTGATTACTTTGCCAGGAGCTTTGTGGTTTATACAATGAAAGCACTGTAAAATTTTAAAGATATGAATCACGTGAAGGTAACTTTTTTTTTTTCTGTTTTGGGGGTTTAAGTTCTTTTGCACCAGACCAAGTAGCACTTGTCAAAGATAAGTTCTGTTTCCTGGTGTTTTTCAGACACACTTTTGTTTTAGCTGCTGAGCAGAGAGAGTGAGAATAGCTTGAACTGCCTAAACTAAACTGTGCACTAGAAATTAGTATTTTAGGTTGTTTGACAAGAAGCCAATGTCTGGGCCACCTTAAATAAGATTTCATATGCAAGTTTGACATACTGTATGGTGTTCATAGAAGGATCAGCATATCAATACAGATCTTACCGTTACTTAGTACTGGCATAACACACATTCTCTAGATAGAATCTTGGAATAAAAATGTTTCTATTCTTATGTATTTGTTGGGTCTAAAATGGATGCCTAAGATTTTATCTGTAGTTACGCAAAAGTCTTTGTTGATGCATCCCCACTGTATGTGCTTCAGACTTTGAAAAATGTGAAGATAAAAACCTTTGGATAACTGTTTCATTAAAATTTACATAAGCAATAGATAGTAGGCTACACTTAGTGGCCCTTCATCAGCTAGGACCAAAATGTTAGTAGTGTGTTAAAGGCAAGGATTCCAGTTACAAGGTGAGGAGAACAGATGGGTATGTTTTCTGAGGAATTCAGATTAGAAGTTATTGAGCAATTAGGCATGGAACAGTATTGACAAGTCTGTTGTTATCAGTTCAGCAATAGATTTTTTTTTTTTTCTATGGAGATACAAATTGGCATTAGAGAAGAAGACTGAAGTGTAAAGCATAAAATACAATGCTGCAGTCTGGAACTGGGAATGTTCGTAAGGTCATTTACAGGGCTGGTGTGCTGGTAAGGAACCATGTCTGCTCACACTGAGAAGCAGTGCTAGTGAGCTCTTCTTCAGTCTAGCTGGCTTTACTGACATCCTGTTACTGTTGTACTGAAAGCCTTTTTGGCAGTTCAAGCTATTTTTTCACACTGTTATAGCCTTATTTAATTTTAAATTGTTAATCTTTTTCCTCCCACTATTTCTTCAGCTATGCTTATGTGGCTGATGATGTTGGGAATAAGGACCTCATCAGAGTCTTTCTCATTGTGTGATGTTAAGACAATATATATTGTGATTCCAAACAAATTTTCTATTTGACAAAGCCCTTTACTGGCTTTAGATGATTTTTTTTTTCCTGTATCATATTGTTCTCTTATAAATATATATTTAGGGATTTGTGCACACTTCCAAATACAAAGGGGTAGACTTTCACTGCCTTAGGAAATAAATCACTTTTAATAAGAGTTGTATGATAAATAAATGCAAGTTAATGAAAATTGGAGTGTAAATATTTTTTACGTATTTCAGGTTTCTTATTTGAAAGTGTGCTTTTACCGTTTCACCTGTTAAATATGAAGTAGAAGATTAAACTGGTTCAAAGTGTTAATGAAGGATCTGCATGCTTGCTATGTCTGTTCATCAGGAAAAGCAAGCCTCTCCCAATTTATCTTGAGAACACTAGCAGCCTTACAGTGACAAATTTTTCTTGAAGAAAAAAACTTATGCTGTGGCTGAATTACTGTTGCTGCTAGACTCTGAAAAAGGCTTAGCAAAAAAATATCTATAACCTTCAGTTGAGTGGATTTGGCCGCTATTGGGCATTCGGGTCAAGTGTGAATATGTGTAAAAGTGCTTTTCATATTTGTCTGTGCATTATTTGAAAAAACATCAAAACTGCTGTAGTTTCCCATTTCTACTGTATTTCACTTGCAACCTATTTTTAATAAAGTTTGTATTGTATTTAACTTTGCATTAAATGTTTTTTGTACTCTTATTTAATTCTGCATTCCTAACAACAATATCATAAACCAGAGGGGCTCTTAATATGTTTTGCCTTGCCCATCCTCTTAAAATGTATTTACAAGCAAAGTCGGTGTATCTCATAATAAGTAGATGAAAACCTCAAATTAATTTTACATGGAGAATCAACAAAGGAGGCTGACCTTCAGTAACCAGAGAGGTGAATTTCTTAGCCTAATGTTGTTTGATACCTATAGTGCTGACTTGAAGTGATTTTTACAGCTTAACCAGCAACTTATGAAGTAGTAAATATCAGTGGGGTCAATTAGACAGACTAGTCATACTGTATTTTTATCCTTCTCAAGTGCAAAGTTGTTTTTCTAACAGCAAAGAGGAGCCTAGAACATGGCATCTTTTGGAAAAGTAAATAGTATATGCAGAGTCTCCACTGGGATTGCTGTGGTTAATGGGAGTCAGCAGTTCAAGCTCTGCTTGGGGAAGGAGCCAGGTCTCAGTGAAATGCTGTAGATGCCTTCTGCTGTAGCTGTACATCTGCTGGAGATGGGATTGAGAGTCACCTATAATCTCAAAAGAACTTTTCATTTTGAATGTAGAATGTCTAGCCTAGAAGAAAATGGAAACAATCCATTGCCCTTCTGTATGAGTCCCTCGGTCTAAACAAGAGAAAAGAGCCAGTACAAGCAAAAAGTGGTGGTTTTGATGAGTCTGTAGTTATTGCAGCTGTGAACTCTGTCATAGAAACTTTTATTTCCAAACCAAAGTATTCCAGGAGTTTTGAGAGAGGAACTGTGTATGATGTGCAGCAGTGGTAATGCATGTTCAGTGGGAAAAAGTTTGGGGCTATGCCTTCAGGTCAGGTTCGCTCAGTGAGCACACCAGTGTGATGCTGTTGGGCAGTGCAGTGCCTGCTTTGCTTTAGGAGCGTGAGTTGGCAGCCTTGGCAGCATAGCTCTTGGTGTTTCCACTGATGGTGGCCCTTACGGTGATAACTGTGAAGTTATATTTGCATATGCAGTCAGCTCTCTACAAAACTAATTATTTTAAACCTGTGTTAAATTCCCCCTTCTGCACCTATCATCCATAGACACTGTTTTTCAAGTCCTTTAGATACTGTCTGCACTACAGTCTTGATGGTGTTTCAGGAAAAGGCATGGAATTGAAGATGTTGACAAAGTCCATAGTATGCATCCTGTTCCCTGAAATAATAAGCAATATATTTGATCATACAGATTGCTGTTTGTACATCAAGCAATGAGTACACAAGTAGCAGAATAAACAAGACTGTTCGTTACCTTCTAATTCAATTAGCTAACACAAAACATAGTGCTGGTAAAAAATAAGCTTCAGTAACAACAGTCTTAAAACACACGTAGTGACTTACGTATGTGATGATAAGAATTGGCTCTTCCTCCTGTTTTGTCAAATGATAATGCTGTCGCAGGGTCATTTACTGGCTGTGTGGCCCAGAAGGCAAAGCCTCACGGGTTAAAAATTTGGAGTTGGCTGACTTCTTTCCCAGCTGTAAAGGCAGCTAAACTTAATGAGACCACAGTGCAGTACACCTGCCCAGAGAATCTCAGTTTATTGTTACTGACAGGTGCTCAGAACTGAACTACAGTTACCAAAAAATGTGGAATGAAATATTTACAGCTTCACCAAATAATGTTTACAGGCTGTGTGCAGTACAGCAGTCTCAAGTCACCATCTACTGAGTATGGAGAATGCCACCTCATACAGGCAATAGAAAACGTGGAGACGTACGGCAGAATCTCTCCTTGTTTGGCAGAAGAGGGATAATGGCCTTCTCTCCTGGTCTTTTTCCCAAATGCTCTTCTACTCATTCTGTTTCTTGTTACTGCATTTAGGAATGCTGTAATGGACAACTCATCAGAAGTTTATGAAGCCCAGACCTCTTAGGTCATCTTGGTTCCACTGCTGGGGTTAAAGTGAAATGCATCAGAAGTATTCAAGAAAATGCTTACTTAATAGTATCCTAAGGATTATAATCCACTAATGGATTTTATAATCCACATATGGTATTTTACTGATGCCAACATTAATAGAGTTAAATGTGGATTTAGACAATTCCATTAAATTTCTGGCCCTGAAGATCCACAGAAGGATCTGTAATATGGCAGGGCCCTGCATTTGCAGGGGGAATGTGGGATCAAGTTGGTAAAGTTTGAGGAAAAAAGATTCTTCAAAGCAGAGAATCAGTGTAGAAGGGTGTGCTGGAGTACAGTCTGGCAGCATTTCCAGAAGATAGTTGGATTTTATATTTGTTTCTTGCCTAGGTCTCACCAACAGGCTGTTTTGTTACCTGCCCATCAAGCAACCTCTCCTAAGCTTTGGAAATAGAAGGAAGATCCCTAAGGAGATTTGCTGCTGTTAGGATGAGTCACATATCATACTGTGATTTTTTATTTTATACTGATGGGACAATTTTCACCACTGTTTGACCTTCAGAGGTGCTCAGAGAAATGACTAAGTAGTGGATGCTCAGTTTTAGGTTACTACTTCAAAGAGTGACAGTAAATTAAGTGTTGTCTGTTACAGCCTACAGAAACAAGATCCTTAATCTCATTAATAGTGGGTAAAATCTACAGTAAGGGAGAGATTAACCATTACACTTAAGAGGTGATCCTTCTAAGATGAAGTTGAGTTTTGCTGGAAAATAACATTGTTCTGACTTGATTACTGCTGCAGGAGAAGCATTACATGTAAAATCACAGCTCATTGTCAAGAATTGTGAGTCACGCCCTGCAAGCAACTAAATCATCCTCCCCAAAATAGCTGACGTTGATTAAAATCCTGTCTGCCTTACTTGGTTCCAACATCTTGTACCATCCACAGCATTGCAGCACTTTTGAACTCTTTTTTAGCCTGTATCCATTTGTCAGTTCTCATTTTTCCATCAAAGCAGAACTAGTTGCAAGGAGGAACTGCTGAGTTACACTTTTGTGTGCCAAACCCAACTGCAACCAGCCGGATGGGTCTTTTTTTATAAATGGAGGCTACAGATTTTAGCAACTTGTTGAAGATGCAGGTTCCCAGAAGATGGTGGATAGAGCTGCACAGGGGTGTTTGGTTTGGTCTGTGATAGATGGGCTGTATCTGGGTTCCTGTGTAAAGGAGCACTGTCCCTTTTGTGCCAAACATGGAGGGAATTCACTGCTGTGTGTCTTTGGATTTTCTACTGCCCATATGAGAGAACATTTGCCGTGTTCAGTAGAGAGTAACTTGAGACTGCTATTTTGCAGAACTGGATTCCTCTGTAATTATCATGTTGGTTTTGGTTTAAAAAAAAACCCCAAACCTAAACAACTGTAGTGTAAAAATAGCACTATTTCCCACTTCCAAGGAGCTGACATGTCTGTATCTGGTATACTTACATATTTTATCGCCAAATAGTATAATGGCTGCTTTCAAGACCATGTAAATCTCTCAGTGCAATACAGTAGGGCACTAAATAATAATGCTAATGTATGTCACATTTTCACCTTGGAAACCTCAATGTGAGACTCCCAGCCATAGCCTGGATGAATAGCTCCTGTTCCGGGCAGCTTCTCAGGACTCCCACACCACCTGAACCCACAGGCTTTGTGCTTCTAATGCCGGCCGTGTTCGCAGTTACTAAACAGACTCTGGTTCATCATCCAGCCCAGTGTCAAAGCAAGGTCAGCTACAGCTGCTTGCCCAGGGCTGGGGTTTGAGTAACTCCGAGGGTTAACTGGGGTTTGAGTAGCTCCAAGGGTGGAGACTCCATCATCTCTCTGGGCAGCCTGTGCCGGTGTTTGACTATTCTCACACTCCTGCTTCTTGTCCTGGCCACTGGGCACCACAGAGCACAGTCTGTGGTATTCATACTCTCCCATCAGGTATTTGCACATATTGACTGGATCCCCGTCAGTCTTCCCTTCCTCCAGGCTGCACATCCCCCAGCACATTCCATCTAACAGATGTTCCTATCCCTTAATCTTCTTTGTGGCCCTTACAGCCTTAGCCCAAAGCCCACATCACCAACTGCTTAGGGGGGAAGTCCTGTAGCCAATATCGGAGCTCTCGGCTCTGTCCTTCTCCTTGCCCTGTGTGCTAGTGTGAGGTTTGTGCCCCTGGGGCCAGGAACCAGGTAGCCTTACACCAGCCTAGGGAACTCCAGACTTTCCTTCCATGCCTGCACTCCCTGCCCTAATCCTTGGCCTTGGTCTCTGAGATCACTTATCCCACGGGACGCCGCAAGCGGAGGGATCCCCCAGCCCCTCTGAAACAGATATGAACCTCTGAGGTCACTTTTCCCAAGGGACGCAGCATGCGGAGGGATCCCCCACCCCTCCGGACAGCGCGCCCGTTCCCAGCTCAGCCTCCCTGCTGGGGGCGCTCTCCGCCACAGGTGCCCGCCGTGACCCCGCCCCGTCCCCGCTCCCTGCTCGCGGATTGGTTGGCGGCCCTGCCACTCGGGGACGGGGCGTGGCTGACGGGCGGTGGCGCTCGCTCAGCCAATCGCAGCGCAGGGCGCTGGGCGGGGAAGGGGCGGGCCCGTCGCCATGGCAGCCGCGCTACCGCCCCAGACGCGTCCCGGGTTAAATCCCCGCTGGAGCCGGAGCCGCGGGAGTTGTCGCTCCGCCTCGGCGCGGGACCGGGGAGAATGATGCGGCCGCGGCGCGGGGTGGACCCGGGCTCCGTGTGGGCGCAGCGCCTGCGGCAGCTGGAGCAGCGGTTGCGCGTGAGGGGGAGAGGGGCGGGGCTGGGGCGGGGAAGGGGCGGGGCCTGAGGGCGGGCACGTGCTGCGGGGCCGCGCCTCGGCCGCCGGGCGAGAGGGACGGGACTGGAGGGCGCTCCCAAATCCTGCGCCTTCCCAGGCGGGGATCCCGAATCCGGCAGCCTGTGGGGGCTTGTTAGGCCCCCACGTGTTGGGGGAGGCTTCTCCAGCTGGGGCCGGGATAGAAGTAGAGAGTCAGAGCAGTGAGCGGTTCTCCTTCCCTCCGGCCCCACCGCCGGGCAGGGCGGGCGCTCCGCGCTCTCAGGAGGCGCCCCTGTGCTGAGGGAGCGTCTGGCCGCGACACTGTCGAAGACCTCTAATAGTGCTGCCTTGGAAATGGAAATTTACGTGCTTATGTATAAATAAATAAATAAAATAGTGCTTTTCTAAGGACCACGGTTCTGGAAAATGCCAGGAGGAGGTGGTTTCGCAAAGCAAAAGCAGTTTAAAATGTGTACCTATGCGTTCCCACACAAGCAAGCAACGTAACAGAAAGGATAGAAATGAAGGAATATAGAGAGTTGATCCTAAGTTTTGCATGTTCGTATGCAGATATTGTGATTAGGAGATGGGAGTAGGTAGTCCATTGATCTCAGAAGTTTGAGAAACAGTGGAATGTGATAATGAAGGCTATCATAATGAAACTATGTTAATCAGAGTCGTATTTTTTTAATTTTAATTTTTGTGTATTTGGGTGGGTTTTCTTACTTAGACCAAAGAAGAAAGAATAGTTGTCCTGGAAACTGAAAATGCAGCTCTTCATCTAAAACTTGCAGAGGTGACTGTTGTTTATTTTTTTCAAAAAGAATTCTCGTGGTTATAGAAAAAAAAGACATTGAAATCTGCCTTCTTCTTTTCAGGTTTTGCCCTCTTTACCAGTTGGGAAAATCTATGAAGGGATTAAGGCTCAGCGTTTGTTTCTTTCCAAAATCGTGAATGGTAGCAGTAATGATAGGCTGATTAAGTAATTAGAAATTAGCTTAAATTTAAATATTTGCTATTGTTTTAAATCTCTAAAACTGAACTGAGGGAATGACTCTGGAAGCATTAAATATGGACTATTTCTTTCTTCTTACAGGGAACACGTTTGTCTAAAAGACCGTGGCAGATTTTTCAGGAATACTTTTTAGACACTATTAGAATGATGCTTTAAAAAGAACTATTCACAGAGTGCAGGAGAGACCTTTCATTACGAGTAGATTTACCAGGGAAGCCCTGCTGTGTGTGTTCGTGGCACTGGTGTTACACTTGTCTAGAAAAGAAGAGGTATTGTTGCACATGTACCTTGTCACAGAGTATACTGCCACATCGGGATTCCCTCATTTCCTTATACCCTTCTACAGAAGCATAGGTTATTCCTAGATCCTCATTGAAATAAGGAGCAGCCTGTGATAGTGTTTGGGGCCTTCAAAGGGATCATTCCAGAGATTTAAAGAAGTTTGAATATACATCTAGGCTGCTAGGGCAGAGCCAGCGGTGAGTATTAGTAGTGATACAAACTGTTGGCCAGAGTTTCTAATCTGGGCTGAAACATTAACTGCTTGGGTGACCTCAGGGAAGGCATTTGCCCTCCCTGTGGGTTTGTTAACACCCGTGGATAAAAGTGGGTTTAACATTTTTCAAAGTCTAACTGGAAACAGGTGGTATATCTGAAATGAGTTTTGCTGAGAAGAACATTAATTTATTCTGAGGAAATGTTTTTATTGTCTTTGTTCTGCTTTACACTATTCACTGAAAGCCTTAAGTATTTCAGCTGGTTATTTTTTTATCCTCACAAGCACAAGAAATAAATTATTCTAGTCAGTATAGGTATATCGGATGTATGAAGGAGTTGCCCGTGTATTAGAGAATGAAGCCTTGTTTTTGATATGGAGCATTGCTTCATTTTATTGAAAAATGTGCTGGAACAAATGGGCACCTACAGACACACGAGGACTGTGGGCAGTGTTACCACCAAAAGTCAGAAACAATGTCAAATGAAATCCTTTGCAATTAACCTTGCACTGATGTTTCTATTCAAGCAGGTATTTAAATACACTTTAAAAACTTGCCTTTTCTTAGTTAATTTGCCCCAGCAATCTGAAAATATGAGCTGAACTGAGATCTATGAAATAATTTTACCTTAAGTGAAGACTCTCTATTAAAAACAATACTAATTGAATTTAGTATTATTTAAGGTTGTGCAATATTGCACCATATGTCCTAATATTCTACCAGCTATGCTGGTGAGAAAAGCTGCTGCCCTTGACTGTCTATCCCTGATCCTTCAGATCTGCTGGTGGAGCTGCCTGAGTGATTGAGCTGTAACAAGTTCGGTCACAGAAACCGGGGTTAACAGAGGTCTCATTCTTAACTTGCAAAAACTAATTGGATTCGTTTTGGCTGGAGTGAGTTGGGAAGCTTTGGAGACAAACTTATGAGGATTGCCATAAATTAGGATTTGCAGTGTAAATTTTTGTCTGTAGGTTGCATCAGTCTAATTAAAATGTTATCTCCTGCTATAGACCTTGTCTTACATCCTTGAGACAGTGATCAATTTCAGCACTTCTCCTGCGTTCTGCAGCCTGGTATATTGTTATCCCAACAGCATACTAGAAGGGTTGTTACTGAACATAGGAAGTCAGATTCTTTCTAGGAAGACCTCCTTTTGCCCTGCTTTTTTCCTGTGTGGAAATCTGTTTATCTAACTGCATAGCCCTTGCTTTTATTAGCAGTTTTTGAGGTCCTGACCCTGCAGCCTTCTTTACATAAAGCCAAATCTGCCAGAATGGATCTGATTGCACAACTGAGATTTCACTTTGGAGAACACTATTGAGTAGTTCAGTTTCACTTCTGCTTATAATAAAGCTGAGAATAAAAATGTTTTAGTCTATTTTTTGCTTCTTTGCACAAGCACAGGTTTGCAGGTTCTGGCCTGTGAACAACTCTGATGAATGTTAAAACTGTTTTAGTGGAGAAAACCCCAAAATCAAGGCAACATTTGCAATAAAGGTGAACTCGATAATGGAAGTGATGAGTGGGTGACTGCAATGACAGGAGCATCGACCTTTCTGCTTTTATCGTCAGTGTTGAAAAATGTGGAGGATCAAGGGGAATCTGTGCAGATGGTGCAGATTAGGTGCTAAAAGGAGGTTTTAACTACCCTAAGCTTGCTTAACAACAAGGCTTGAGTACTGCAATTGCTTATATACATATGCTTAACTTTTTACGTGTGATTAGAGATACTAATTCTGGTGTACTACTCATTCGTGTGCATTTTTGTGAAGCTGTTTGTAAATATTGCATCTGAGTAACGTGAGTCTTGAAAATGCTTAGATTTTCAGAGCGTCTCAACATTGTGTAGAATCAGTCTCAATATCTGGGAGCTTAAAGCCTGTAATAACTTAAAAAACCCCTTCTTCCTTCTATTTCTTGTAAGAACTTTTTGTATTAGTGCTAAGGTGGTGCATTGTTGTACAGAGCTTCCAGTTGCATGTGTAAATGTAAGATTCATGCTTTGTGAAGGTGAAAAAGCCACATGAAAATATTTGCTTTGATAAGTGAAGTACTTTTTTTTTTTTAATACAATATTTCTTTTACCTAACAGCTCCAGGATGTTGTACTGTTTTTGCCAATATCGTCTGTACCTAAACTGCAATTAAACGTTTGCTTTTTACCTATTGTTATCAGATTATTGGAATTAAATCAAACCCATTGTGTGAGTAGGTTTAGCTCTTTCATGTCTTTTGTGGTACTCTTCTGTGCTTTGCTAATTTAAATAACAGGGAATTGCAGTCACAGAGTATATGGTGTGTGAATAAAGCAGGAAATAAGTCTATGCAAGAGACAAGTGCATTTCAAAAATAAAGAGGCAATTAGTACTGGTTAAGGAATGATAGGTGTCAACAGGTGTCAGGGGAAATTAGATTAAGAAGTTGCAGCTCATTTTAAACACCAAGACCGTCAGAAAATTACAAAAATGCATTTTTTAGTGTAATACAGATTCTTTCATATTGCAGAATTTCACAAGAAGTCTTTATGGAGATGTCTTTTTTTGCATTCATGCCTGTAAATATTCAAAGTTGTATTATTTATAATTTCCTTTTGATTTCCATGTCTCAAAAAATTCTCAAGTTGGCCATAAAAATTGCTTTTGCATAATAGGTAATTTTAGACTGTTAGAAAGCATTCTTCTCCACGTCCTTTAAAAATTGCTTTGGTTGCTGTGATCTCTGAAGACCAAGAGTAGGCTTTATTGGCACAGCTTGGCACCATTGCAAACCTACTGACTGTAGTGGAGTTGGTGCTGCCAGGGGGCACAAAGTTGGGGGCTGTGTGTTACCAACTACTTCAGGACTTCAGCAGTTAACACGTGTGTGTTTGTCTGTGTTCTGTTTCGTGTCCTTCCAGAAAGCTTTCTGCATTAAATGTAGTGTCCAGGAGACGCTTAATTCCGCTATGTAACCAGCCCTTTGCTCTAAGTGAAGGCACAATTTTAACCCTTTAGATCTACCTCAAGCACAAGTAAGAGGGTTTAGGTACTGTGAAAGCATTTTAGTGATCTGGTGCTCAGGTTTACGACCCTAAAAAAGTAGAATTTTGTGATGTTGGCCAGTTACCATGAGGTGATTCTTCACATGACTCAGAAAAAGGTAAAAGCAAAGAAATTATGTATTGGCAACATCCTATGTAATCATATAGTTGAATTACAAGTATTTAGGGAGAAAAGGGGGACAGAATGCAACAGGAAACATGAGTGTTTTAAGTGATTTTTTGGTGATTTTTGTGATTTTTTTTTTTTTTTTTAATAGTATCAAGGGTTGGCTGGAAGAAGCACTAAAGAAGTATTGCAGCTCTATGCTGCTCATGGCCAGCAGATGAAATTGCAGGGGAGTTCTGTTGTAACCCAGCTGCATGGAGCAATAAAGGTAAAGACATTTAGTAATAATGTAGGCATAATCTATGTCCTAAACATTTACATGCTTATCAAATATAGTAAACCCCAGAAAATGGTGTGATATGAACCTGAACTGTGGCTTTACTGTATTCACAACAGAGCTTACAGTGAGGTGTAACAATGATTTCGTAGTGGTTTTGCTATAATAGGCTGCAAAGTCACTTGAGAGGCTGGTAAAAGTGGATGCTCCTGAGCTCCAGGATCTTACATACAGGGTGCTATTAATACCTGAGCTAGATATTTTTGTAATCAAAACTTCACAAGTCTCCATTTGACTGTCGTACAGACATCCCCTAAAAAACAATAATTGTGATAATCTTTAACCAGATAGGCAAATCCTTTAAAAAAAGCGTTTGAGAGCTCCACTGATTACTAAGAGTTCTCTGGCAGATCTCACAAGAGGGTAGTTTGCTGTATGCTCACTCAGGTTTTAATTTTGCATCAGAGAGACTGAAACTGTTCTCCCAGTGTCAGTTCCATAATATTTTCCTTTGTTGAAGTACTTACTTGTGAAGTTACTCTATAGAATAGTGAGTTCCTTTTAGGGACACTACCAAATACAAGCTTTTCTCAGGGCAGCACTGAATGCCTTCATAAAATGACCGATGAGTATCTCAGGAAAAAATCTAATTCTTAACAGGCAGAAGGATGCAGCTTAACTTTACCATTGTTGGACTAGATGATTGTTGTAGGTCCCTTCCATCAGAACTATTCTGTTTTATTCTAATTAAAGTGGTTCTGCTTTGTATTTTACATTTTTGGTTTGCTAGAATGGCAGAACTGCTTGTGAGGCAGTACTGGTGGATTGAGGTAGTAAACTATCAGATATCAATGAATATTAGGAGAGAGCAAAGCTCTCCAAATAAAAGTCTAGGTGAACAGTTATCCAATACCCATAATAACAAAAAAATACTTCTTCCTACTTACATTGTGTGGCTTTCAAGAGTGAGAAATGCAGTGATTTTGTCCCTTTAGTTTAGATTGCCTTTTTATCCTTGAAACTAATTGATGAATTCAGGTTCAGTACCACAATTGGAAAAATAAAATGTCACAGAATATGTAACATTTTGTACCAGGCTGACTATGAAACATCACAGTGCTTCTGTGAGATAAGGTATTGTTGTGTTCACCCTAGAGATGGCTTTACATGTCCATTTCAGGACTTGGATGTCAAGAAGTTTACTAATCCTAAAATCAGGTCAATTTGTTTTCATTTATTTGGACTTGTAAGTGTATATAAGCTGACCTTACATTTAAAAGTCTCATCATGCATGTTATGCTGAGTTACATCCGTAATACAAATACTTTCTGGACAGTAACAGTTTCTGATCTTTTCAAAATACATCTTTTCTCATAGGAAGACAGAACTAGCCTATGTAAGAAATGACTTAAGAGTGAATCCTAGCAAATATCTTCTGATCAAAGTGTGGAAAATGAAAGTAGTAAGGGATATATGGATCTCGATTTTTCATTGCTGATTCTGAATATGACTTAAAAGTGGACAGAGCCCACACATGCTCACACGCACTTATTTTTGTCTGATGAAATAACAAAGAGACTTGGTTATACCTGAAGCTGTGTTAGGGTCAAAATAGGTATGATAAAATGATAAGGATCCATAGTCTTGCTGAAATTTTTAGGAAATCACATTGCTAAATGTTTTGCAGGATCCTTCTCTAAACATGCTGAAAGATACACTCCTGAAGGCTTCTTTCCATCAAGTAGAGGGTTCTTCCTGCCCGTGATATCTCACCATAATAATTTGGCTTGTTATGTTGATTCTTCTTAACTGCTGGTTTTGTGTCTTTATAACATATTTTTCTTCTTGCTGAGAAGAGGCTTAAGCAAGACTTGAAGAGCCTTCATTCATTTGCTCTTGAGCTTTCAAAAGACTTTCAACGTCAAAGCAAGACTTGTCTTTACCGAGTCCTGGCAGCAGTCCAGGGGATACAGCTGCAAAATGAAGCAATGCGAAGTAAGGCTCATGGCACTTAGATTTCAAACATGTAACATCAACAATGTAATTGTTCGATGTTACTAACATTAAAAGATTGAGTTAGATTTTTGAGAAACGTGGCACTGAAATTGTAGCACTTGTTTCTTGTTTGACATTAAATCATCAAGGAGTTCTGAAGCATGAGAAGAACTACAAATAACTCTGCAGAGGTTATGACTGATAATTTGGATTTGTCTTTTGTGTGGATTACAGCTGCTATTAGACTGCTGCTGAGTTGGCTCAGCTGTAAAATTTTTAAGCTGAAGTTTTCAGGCTTGTTATCTTGGCTATTTTAGAAGAGCGGAATAAAGAATATGTTGCTTTATAAAGCTGAAATTTGTCTGCTTTTGACTGTACCAGAAAAGGACTTGGCTGATTTCAGAAATTTCTGAAAATACTGCCTGAAATTAGGATAGACTTGATTTTTAATATTTCTGTGTATTTATTGAAAAAAAATTTACTTCCAAATCAAAAACTAGTTGCACTTGCTGGACTCTAGATACCAACAGCACATGGCCTGCTGTTTTGGCATTCAGGTGCTTCCTTGTTCATGTAGACATGGGAAGGAGAGCAGGTGCACTGACGTGCTCTGCCCTCATCGCTGAGGACTAAATGTGTTGGTCCTACACCTGGATCCCATGGTATGGATCTCTGCACCTGCTTTCAATATCCTTGATTCTGGTGAAGCTCCTACCAGGCTTGAGAAGCACGTGAGACATGCAGTGCTTAAATTGTTTGACGCATAGCAGCCTGATGAACTACAACTAACGTGCAAATTTCCAGTCAGAAACCCTTTGTGATGCTCTGATATCCACATGTTGCCATTTAAAAGATACATTTTCTTTCCTTGAATTATTTCGTTTTGGGACTGATTGATTCTGATGGGACTCCTCATGTCAATAGCAACAAACAGCACTCTTGGTGATGGGTGTTTTTAGAGTACTTATTCCTGTATGTTAGGTACTAAGGTATGATTAAAATTTATTTGATTACTGTATTATTCTTGTAGAGAAAATGCTCCATCAAGGTGTCTTTAAAACAGAAAAAAAAAAAAAAAAACAAAATGGAAAATTAACTTTATCTAAAAAATGATTTTTTCTCTTATTGAAGTAGGGGTGATTGGATTTGGCACTTGAGCTATTGTGGTATAAGTAAATAATAAGTATTCCTTTGGAGGCCTGGCAAAATTTTGTTGACTGTTCTCAATTTGCACTTCCTGGTGCATTGCTCTTTGAAATCGTAAGCAGGAGAAGCTTTCCTGACTATAACAAAATAGCCTGTTGGTACTTTGGTGGATGACTTTTGTTTTGATTTTGGCTGGTTTTCAGTTCTTTGTCAAATGTTTTAGATGGATATTCTATTGTTAAGGTTAAATATGACCATTGGAATTGCCATCCTTAAATTACATGTAATCTTTTGTAGACAGAAAGCCCTAAGTACATATTCTGGAGACAGTATATATTACCAGTTTAATCTTAAAATAGAGATTGAAAACAAGGGAGAAAATTACAGAAGAAGCATTTAAGTAGGTAAATTTCAAGGTTGTAGTTGACGTGCAACAAACTACAAAACTTTCCTATAATAACCGAGTAGTTCTTTGCTTAGCAATATTTATTCACAGTCTGAAAACCAGGCTACTGCCACCTTTCCCACTGGAATTTAAGTCGTAGCAATTCATAAGAGAGAGAAGTGCCCATTATTCTGTTGTTATAGGCCTGTTTCCCTCATGGATAAAGCTGCTATCATTTTTGGTAAAAATATTGGCCACTGAACTGCAAATGATACTACTGAGACAGATGCAGCAATTGAGCAGATTTTTGGAAGGGTAGGAATTTATAAAAATTCAAGATTACTTTTTAGATTGCTTCACCGCACAGATATTATCAGAAAGAGGAAGTTATGGTGACTTATAAGCCTAGTGATTTAGATACGCTTTGCAATTCTGGAACACTTTCTCTCTAGGCTGGAGAAGATTAAAAAAGGAGCTTATTTCCTGTCGGAGTCCAGAGTGCAGGGAATATTTCTCTGCCTGTTTTGAAGGGTTCTACCCCCCTGGACAGCTCTGTATTTGACCTTTGTCCATGGAAAAAGTTGCCTACCCTCTGGGAAGAATTAGAAAGCACACCAGTATAAACTAACTGATAGAATATTATGTGAGACTGTCACAGGGTGAAAAATTTAGAGGTGTTGGGTTTGTTAGAATAGTCAATAGATAAGTAACAAAAATGCCAATATGGAGGATTGTTGTTGTTATGTAGACCTTTTTCTCTTCTTCTACGACTCCATATTCTGTGTCAAAGGTGGATTCAGAGGACTGGATGAAAAATTCCACAGTTCCTCTTCATGCGACAAAGTTATTTAATGAGCATTGGTAGAAAAGTAAAACTATCTTTCGTTTTAGGTGTTCATTGGATAATTTACCTTTAAAAGATGGTGTAATCTTGATAATTCGGCTTTTTTTCCACTGGCTTCTCCCTCGCATACTCTCTCTGTAATGTTCAGGGTCATGTCTGTGACTGTTTCTCTGATAAGACCTAATAAATAACTATCTGAAAGCAAGAAGCGTGGAAAGTCCCATTTGTCTCCTGGATTCCAGGCAAGGACTTGTCACGGTAAAGTGACATTTCCCATTTTGTCCATATGCTAGCACCTATGTGCTTTGCTCCTGTTGGAGAAAGCTGAGCTCTGCACTGTGCTAATGACTTTTATGTTTGGAATGTGAACTACCATCATCTTTTATCCTCAGCTCCACAGGTGATTTTCACCAGCTCAGCTGACTTTTGAAAGCATTTCCCTTAGTGTGGACTGGGGAAGGAACAGAGGGACCTTCGATCCACCAACAGAAATATTGTTGCAGCCCAAAGAATAATCACAGAATCACAGAATGGTTTGGAAGGGATCTGGAAAGGTCATCTATTTTCATTCCCCCTGCAGTGAGTAGGGACATCTTCAACTAGATCTGGTTCTCAGAGGCCCATCCAATCTGACCTTGAATGTTTCCAGGGATGGGGAATCCACCACCTCTGTGCAACCTGTTCTAGTGTTTCACCACCCACATTGTAAAAACCACCTTTCTTATATCTGATCTAAATCTTTTCATTTAAAACCATTACCCTTTGAGCTATCACAATGGGCCATGCTAAAAATAATGTTACAGTGTAGAATTTTAAACACAGCTGAATTCAAAAGAAGTTTTGGTATTAAGTCTATTGCATTGTATCTTCTTGTCCTAGAAGACATGATCAGATTGATCTCCTTTTTAAACTGGACTCTAGACTGGCAGGAAACATTAAAAACCCCAGGGAACTATGGGGACAGCTACACATCCGTATCTCAGATGTGCTGTGGCTGTGCTAGGTTATGCTGCTTCTGTTTTTCATGTCCTTGTAACAGACCTTTCTGTTACGTTTGTGTAACTCTTTGTGAAACCACACACAGAACAGATCAGGGAGCTGATCCAGGGCAGAATTTGCTCAGAAGAAAGGATTGCTTTTAGACCCCTATATGACTGCAGAAACACTTGTGCAAGCACAACAGAAGGTCCACCGCAGCACTGAAGGGGAGGGAATGAAAAGCTCCTTAACCAGGACTGTCAGTTAAAGGAAAGGGACTGTAAAGGTTACAGTCCCGAATAGGCTTGCAAGACATCACGACTGTTAGACTGATGTTACTGTGATCAGTAACATTCAAACAGAAAAATGGCTGGCATTCCCAGCTACCAGAAGATTTCCATATAGATCAACGAAATGGGCAAAGGATGGGGAAAAGGGATGTCTATAACGGCTGCATTCATGTAGTGACTATGTCTCTTGCATAAGAAAGAGTGTTATTAGTATTTTAATAGGTTAAGGATGGAAATGTAACTCCTGTATAGCTTGTATCTGATGCCAGCAGAAAACAAGGGAAATGTTAATTTAGTGTTTACATTTGTAACTGTATAACTCTACTTTCAGAAAAAAATAAAATTTCAGAAATAATTTATGTATTAGGAAACTTCTTTTCATTCAAGACTGGAATAATGGATGAGTACTCTCAGCATCTACTGCGTTGCCTTACTGCTTATTTAAGAGACTTAGAGAACTCAAAGTGTGTGTACACAAATTTGTAAATGAAGATACTTATTATGGGGATTACTTAAATAATCAGTGGATTCTAACCTTGTGTTTTAAAAATTACAGTATGATTAGGGAACAATGAGTGTAAGCAGCCCTTTTGACAATTTATAGTAACGTATTTGCATGGGATTCTCCAAACCAAAGCATGCTAGTGTTGCTCCATGTGCAGGATGCAAGAGAAGGATTTTTCATAGTGAAACTCCTAGTAGACTTTGATTTCCCAGCTCTTAACATCATGTTTCCCCTGCGTGCATGCACTTGTGGAGGAGCACTGTGAGCGGGAGGTGAATGGCATGGGTATTAGAAAAAAAAGATCTGAGAAGTCTCTAGTGTAGACAAATGTCCCTTGAAGTTGTCTGATTTTTAGTCTATACCAGAGAGAATAAATCATATGTGTGACCATGCTGAGATACTAAGCCTGTTCCTTGCTCTGTAAGGTAGCACACACTGAGGCTGGTGGCCATCTGCTAACTCAGCTCTCAGACCTTGGTTTTGACTGCTTGATACCCTACATCTCCAAACTGCTCACTCATTGCTGGGGACATTGATTTCCCACTGGGGTTCCTAAAAGCTTGCTTTTTGCACAAGCTTACAGTCACATAATATGTCTTCTGGTCTGTATGTTTGTTTTAGGCCTGCTCAGTGTTAATGTAATTGGTCTGTAACAAAACCATTTGTGAAGTTAGAAGACTTTTATGATGACCCATATCACTTTTCTCAGTTTTGTGAAGGAGACTCCCTAGGGTTCAAATGATCAATCTTTCCTATGAATTCCTCATGGAGTGATGGACCTATCTTAAATGGGAACCTTACAACTGTTGTAAAGGATTAGTAGCACTGTAAGTGAGGCTGAGGATAAATGACAGGTTAACTTCTTGTAAAGTTAGCCCACATGGGTCTAATAACTGCAGATGTGGTATGACCCTTGCAAGTGCCAGCCCAACCTAGCAGCAGGCTGCTTCAAGTTCAGGTTTCCGGCTTAGCCGACAGGTAACAGCACTCTAACTAAACTTACACATTTGGACTGCCTTTAAATATCTCATATTCTTGATTGCTTTTCAAGACTTCACATATATACTTCTGGTAATTATTTGTAGCTTCACATAGCAAGAACTATGATGGGATTTTTCATAGATGTCTAGTAAATCAGAAACTAACCCTCCTAAATGAAATTTGGTAGAAGTTGAGAAGTTTTGTGCTTATGTTTCATGAGGCGCTACTGGACAATTCCTTTTGTAAAATCGTGGAGTTTATTTCTCTGAAACTGCTTTCTTCTAGTGTTTCAGATGAAAGCTTTTGATCTTGAGCAGTCTCTACAAGAGGTGACAGAGAGGTATGAGAAAGAAAAGCAGAAGAGGAAGGCTCTACATAACAGCTTAGTTGTAAGTATGTTTAATAACAGAACATTGGCTTATTTTGTTGAATTATTCCCATAATTTCCTCACCAATAAAAGTAAAGAATATACTTCACATGGATATATCACCTCCCACAGCTGTCTATATATGAGGTGTTTATTTGCTGAGGCACATTTGTCTTATAATAAACCCCACCCCTTTCTTTTTACACAAGATCTTCCAAATGTGCTCATGTGACCTATTGCCCTAAGGAGTATCATCCATTTTGAATAGTGGACAAAAGTTAAGTTTCTTCATCCTCTTCTCTAAATTTGCAGCTTCTGAAATAGTTTTAAAATTCTTAAAATTCTTAACTTGATATTGCAAAGTAGTCATCTTTTATTTTTCCAAACATCTCTAGCTGTATCCTGCTCAGTCATTAGTGATGGTTCCTTTAGGATTAATTTTTTCCTATTTGTACTTTAAATTTACTCTTCCTCCCATCTTCACAAATGACTAGTTTTGGGTTTCCTGATTTGGGACCTGATTTTTAGAAGCACGAGCCTCCTTCAAACAAAATTTTTAGAAGTTTTTCTACCTGGGACAATGGAGCTCTTCGTTAAAAAACGCTTGCCTTCTAAATTTTGCCTTGTGTTGCATTTTACTGAAAGGATATTCCGCAGAGCAGTGGGGCATTAATGCTGGTGGTCTATAGTCCTCACAGGCAAGCTGTGTTTAGTCACACAAAATGAGAAGAACTGATCACCAAAAAAAAGGAAGAGATAAACTGACATCTAAAATGGCCTACAGTGAAAAATCAGCTACTGGCTTTTTAATCGTGTAGGAACACAGTGGAGAGGAAAATACAACATATTTTATATTCCACATCTTCCTCAGGACTGGTGGAAGAGAAATGGAGTGTGTAATGTTGTCTGTTGAGTTAATACAGGTATCTAAAGAAGCTCAGGTATGGAGGACAGAGAAAAAGGAAGGGAAGGGAAAGGTGGCTCAGAGGGGGGGTTTTTTGTCCATATGAACTAGAGAGGGCTATACAATTTCAGTGGTCTGAAGAGCTCACATTTCCTCAAGTACTTTCTCCTACTTTATTAAGACAAATTACATAGATTCTATTTTGCTCCCCACAGAGTCTAGGGCTATGATGAACACCTGCTTTCTTAAACATGTTCATGTCTGTTTGATAAATTTCAGTGTATTTATCCTGTCCAGTAACTTGTGTTAAATACAGCTTAATATTCTTATCTCAGGAACTGAGAGGAAATATCAGAGTCCACTGCAGGATTCGACCATTGCTACCTTTTGATGCTGCTGCTGGACATTCAGTATCGCAAGACAGGTAATCTGTTTTGGTTGTGTTAGATCCTACCTGACTCAAAATACAGAGAAAACAATAGTTATATTTATATGAGAACAGCAGTGTCCTTAATTTTTCTGGTTTATGTGTGTGGGGAGATAATGATGATATCATAAAAACTAATTGCTGTTTTCTTTCTCCTGCTAAATTGGCTCTAGCCAATCTCCTCCCCCTGTCTAAAAGTATGTCTACCTCAATAGAAAGCCATAGCTGTTCTGCCAAGCCAGGATTATCCTTGGCTTGGCAGAAGTAACACAGCTGCAATCAGTTTAGACTGTATTCACTATCCTGTACAAATTCTGGGATGCAGTAATGTAAGAGCTGCCAGAAGCCGTGGGTAGAGAAACACACTCAGCATTACAATTGTTTTGTAATGCTATAGAACACATTGTTTGTGCTGTCAGCACAAACACTGGTAATTCTATTTCAGTCTAATTTGGCTCTCCCTCATTTATAGTACATTTACTGTAACTGACGTGTCAAAACATTCCAAGATCCAAAAGGAAAAGAGGGATTAGATGCATGTATCTGCTTTACAAGCTGAATTCTCCATAGATGACTAACATGAAAGAAAGTAGGGATTGAAGTGTATACAAAGAAAGAAAGAAAGGAAAACTAGGTGGGTGGCTAGAAACCAGTAACATTATCATTTGCTTTATCAATAAATAGCTGATTTGTGTCTTTGTTTTACTTTTACTGCCTGGTAATTCTAAAAGAGTACATTCAGTGTTTAAAAGTTTATTAATTTTTGGCAAATCTTACAGAAAATGAGGATTGTTTTGGTTAAAACAAAGTCAAAAATAACAGACAAAGTATTTCAAGAAGACTGAAGTTGACACTTGCATTAACCTGTGCTTGGTGTACCTGGAAAGGAACCCACTCCCCTTTTTTGTTGCACTATGAAATAGTGCAATCAGGTGCTGACTTGCAGTGTAAAACAGGATGGACTGGGCTGAACAAATAATTGTCAAGAGTAACTTTTCTTAAGGTATCAGAAAGTAATTTAAATAAAATTTATCTGTAAAACTATGGACTGATTCTCCATAAACTCACACACATAAATAGATTTATACACCTCAGTAATCCCAGTCAGTGTTTGGACTAATCATGGATTCAAGATCAGGGACAAATACCTGAAAAGAGAGTGTTTTTCACTTTAACGTTCTAAAGTGGAAGCCTCTTGTTACAAGCTCATGCAACAATCTCAAAATAGTAGAATAGCTTGCATGTGAATTCTTCTTAATTTGGTTTGTTCTAAATGTGCTTTCTAAAGTAGATTATTTTGCTTGATTGCACTTTAATCTGTTCTTTATTCACAATTAACTGTGGTGTTAGTATGTACATAGGGTACAATAGTAGTGGCAGTTCTGAAAGGTACTCTTCAGACAGTGTGTAGTTCACAGATGCTTTAAACATTGGTTTTCCTCAGCTAAGTGGAACACTTATGGTTTGAAAGGTACCTATTTTTCCCCTATTGGTGCTTTTTTCTTCCCTTACAGGCAAAGAAACTTTTCAGAAAAAGTGGCATATGCAGCTGATGATGTGAGTATTTGATGGTGGAATTCAAAAGCACATTGACAGATACTAGAAGAAGAAACGAGGGGCATGAGAATCATGAGTTTAAAAAAACCCAAACTACAAGGTCAGGTGGTGCTCTGATTTGATTACCCATGGGTGCAATAGCAGGTGGCTTGTGCTATTTTCATCCTGACTCTTTGTAGTGGTAATAGCTTGGAGCTTCTGCTGGTGCAGCCATCCTTTAAACAGAGGTTGAATGTTTGCAACAGTCAAACTGCTGCTGACTTCCTGCAGTCAGTCCCTTTGAGCCACTTGTATGTATTGTAGCTATTTCTAAAATTATGTCAGGCTTTTTTCAAATTTTACTGCTGCAACAGAGCCCATGCATTAGGACAGAAATATGATACCTCATGAACCACAGCAGCCTATGCTGTGCTGCAGTCAAGCATGTTAAAGTATCCTGGCTTAGATCCATTGGAGGAAGAATGGTCACTGAGGTTGCAAATCCAAATGACATTCCAGCATTAATTGAGGCCATTACCAAGATATAAAATTTTAAAAGGCACAGTAGTGTGAGCTAAGGTAAAAGTATTAACTTGGGTTTTAATTTTCTTAGCTGCCATAGTTCTTAGTTGGCTGCTCACTGTAACTTACATGGTGATGAGCCAAATTCTCTTTTATAGTGTAGTGCTTAAAATATTGCTGAAGTGACTGGCAGTATGTTATGCATTTAAATCTCCCAAATTATAGTTTCATTAGGCAGATATCACTTGCATAAATGTGGATGATTATATATATCTATATCTATATGTGCAATTGGGTAACTAATGGAGCACATGAAGAGATGAAGAAAGAGTAAATATGTCGGGAGATAAAAAACAGGGATCTGTAATGGTAGACATCATATTCTGGATATCCTGACACATTTATTGTGCTGTAAAATACTGAAACCATTTCTGACCTGATAAATTTTATTGCATAGGGATGAAATTAGGCTATATTTAGGTTTTGTATTATTTCATATAGCTATCTGATGTATTACAGTGTCTATAGGTTTATAGGCAAGGCTTGTCTGCATGTTTATGCCAATTTATGAATTTTACTTTGTATGAAAGAGTGACCTTCAATATGTTAATCTTATGAAATATTTCAGGAATATAAATATAAGCACAGGCTTGATTGAGAAATGAAATTTGCAAAATACTAACTTCCTGGTTTTGGAAAACACAACATAGACTTCAAATGTTTTAGTGGTTTGCCTTGACATTTATTTAGTTAAAATACTTCCCAGTTTTGATCAAACACCTGAAGTCTTTATGTTAGTTTCTTAATATGAATTTATCTTTCTTTAAGAAAAAAAAATGTTGCAAGAATCCTTCTTACAAAAATCAGTCAATTTAGACTAATCTTTAAAAAGTAAAGGAAAACAATGTTAATTGCCTGTTTACTTTGCTATTAACAACCGAAGCTGTTATGCTTGTGGCTAGGATAAATGTGCAATTTTCAGATTAAAATATGGGGCTTGACTTGTTGAGCTTTTAGTTGCAACACAGTCAAAGATTATATTTCTGGAAACAAGTTAACCATTTCCCAGACAATGCTTTAAAGGAAATTTTAGATCAAGGTTAAGGAAGACTGTCTGTGGTAAAGCTGCTGAGTTTATTAGTTTTGCTTTTTAGATCATGACTGTCTCTCCAGATTTTTTCCTGAAAATGCTTTGTGTGTAACATAACCAGGCAGTTATTTGCCATGACTGTGTTAGAAAGCAGAGGCACATTTGAGAACCAGATCCGTGGAGACTACGTGACTTCCATTTAGTGTCTGAGTGTTTTTTCTTTTGTTTGTTTAGAGATTCATATCATTCTTAAGACATGTGGTCTTTTTTCTAACATCTTGCTCATCTTGTCTAGAAAATCATTATTCTGATTTTAAGTCTAAAAAAGGCTTAAGATTTTCCTAGATGTATGTAAGAGTATTTTCGTTTCAGTTTTTGAGTTACTTGGAGATTTTTGAAGTTTTCTTTTTGCTGTCCTGTGCATGCTCAGCTCCTCAATATAACATTAACAACTGTCTGAGTCTTTCTTCTGAAGCTTGTTGTGCAATAACCGTGGAGAGTGAGTACACACCACACATCAGGTTGAGTTACTCCACACAGATTAGGACACTGAGCAGTGCTGGTATCGTCACTATCTGAGAAAATGAGCAGGTGAGGAGGTACTGAATGCACAGACTCTCCCTGGTGATGACAGCCCAAGGGGGAATGAGTGCAATCTGAAATACAGCCTAACATGAGAAGAAGCTGTGAGGGTAGTCAAACACTGGCACAGGTTGCCCAGAGAGGGTTTGGATCTCCATCTTTAGAGATATTCAAAACCTGACTGGACATGGTCATTACAAATGCTTATGTGAAACTTCTGCCTATTAACAGTCAACTATTTTGTTTCTCTGTTATGCAAATAGAGTTTTTTTCTGTCTCATTTCTCACCTTAGAGAAAGCTGGTCTGAAAGTAAATTTGGTATCTGAATCAGAAATGTGTTTCATCATTCTATCTCCTTTTCAATTTTTTTTCCTTTTCCCTTCCCCCAGAGCCTGTTGGTTACTGATCCTATTAGAATTTTGTGTCAGGCCATTTTGTAGCAGTGTTGTACTGACATCTGTACTCAGCTAAATTTGCCAGTACTGGGGTGGGTAACATAGCTCATTCTGTAGAGTAAGTCTTTTGACATCATTAGTTTGATAATGATACATTTCTTTTCTCCAGAGGTAGAAATGCTCGTAAACTCAGAGGAAGAAATTTGATGTTTATTAGCCTTTTGCATGCTGGACATACTGTTATGTGATTATTATTTGCTCAGCTCTTTTTAAATTCAGTCTGTGGCAATACTTATTTGAAGGCCACTAGTTCAGCACTCCAAGCTACTTGTCTGAAGCACATTAGGAATTTCAGCACTCCCATCAAATGCAGTAATGTAACCACAGGTTAGTAAGCTAGAAAATCTCCTCGAATTGATGAAGTATTTTGTGTGCTGGACAGCTTCCACCCAAATTGTTGTGAGCCCCCACATCTTTTTTCTTTGCTTTTCTCGGCAATTAAGCAACATTTGCCATGAGGAGCAGAAGAGCACAGAATTTGCTACATAATCCACGTTAGACTGCTGTGATTGTACTCTGGTAATACTTTAAAGAGCTGCTTACATATTTGTCAGACTTACAAAGTTACTGTATAACTCATTTGGAAAAGTGGATTCCACTCAAAACTCATGGGATTCTAGGGATTGTGGTAGTTCAGCTCTTTCTCTTAGTTGTGGACTAGCATGTTATTTAATGAAATGTGCATCTTCTGCTTAGTTCTAGACATAGCTATATATGAAATCAATCTGAAAAGGCACTATTCAGTGCACTTTTACAGTGAAAATTTTCTTAACAGTAAAAAAAAGAACTCTTCTTTGCAATTTTTTTTGTGCCAGTGGTGGCAGTTGGGGAGCTTGTGTTTATTTGTCTGAGACTTTCTAGGTGCAAAAAAAGTTCAGGTAAGGGTTTGGATCTTTCTCTTGAACTTAAGTGCATGTTTTATATTGGTTGTTATTTAATAACCTGAATGGGTTTTGAGAACCTTTCTTATGGTTTTGCAAGTTCACTGCATTCTACAGGCTCTAAAGCCTCGTGTATTGGTGACTGCTGGAGAAGGGCCTTGGAATTCCTGATCCTTAAAGCTGTCACCTGATACATTAGAATTGATGCACATTTGGTTTTCTGTGTTTGCCTGTGATATTAACTATCGATAATTTGCTTTCTTCTCTTAGGAAACTGTCCTTGTCAAGTGTAGCCGTCCTGGTCATGCCTCAGTAAACAAGACTTTCCAGTTTGAGAGGTGGGTAGTCCTGTGTAGCAATCTGGAAATCTGAATTGCTGCAAGATTTGTATAGTGAAGAGTAATTTTTTTAGTAGGCATTAGCTGGAGGGTAATGCTCTTTTTGGTTGGGTTTTCTGGGGTGGGGGGGAGGAATTCTTGGGGGTTTTTTTAATGTGATAATTATATTCTTCCCAGGGCAGAATAATCCATTTCAGGCAATAGATATCAGTCTTCCCTCTCAGTAAAGACTACTGATACGGCTAAGTTTAAACCTGTATAGAGACTTATTTGACCCTTTTCACAATCTGAGTAGCTGTCATGATCCTTGCAACATGTTGCAACATAGTAGAATGTTTTAAAAGTAAGGAAGTGTTGTTTGCCTTTGAGTACTTAAAGGGAGCTCATAAGAAAATGGGGACAAACTTTTTGGTAGGGCCTGTTGCAATAGGAACGAAGGTAATGGTTTTAAACTAAAAGAGGGTCAATTGAGACTAGATATAAGGAAGAATATTTTCATAATGAATGTGGTGAAACACTGGAATCAGTTTCCCAGAGGGACTAGATATCAGCTTCCTGGAAACATCTGAGGTCAGGTGGGATGGGACTTTGAATAACCTGATCTAGCTGATGTCCCTGCTCGTTGCAAGGGGATTAGACTAGGTGACCTTTAAAAGTTCCTGAAAACCCAGACAATTCAATGATTCTATGAATTGAGGTGGATTGCATGATTACAGCATTAGACATAGAGCATGACTGTGGCAGAAACTGGACTGAGCACTAGTACGAGTTGATGTTCAACAGCCTGACCATAGGCAGCAAGGCAGAGCAGTGGCATGGGAATCAGTGCTCCCCAAGGGAAAGGCTACAGTGTGACTACTGTATTAGATGCTCAAAAATCCACAGACATGCATCGGATTTTGAAAGCACCATTTGTGATAAGGGCTTCAGTGGGACACCAGAGTCACTGACAGTTTCTGTCAGTGAAACAGAAAACTGCTGGGAGTCAGTCTGAACGGTGCCTTCTGCTCTTTTGAAATGGTGCTGACCTGGATCTCTGAAAAAAGAAATCTTCGTGCCTTTTAAATAATACAGTGAGAACTCTGTAAACAAAGAAATACAAAATTTTACCCCAATGCTTCTTTTTAGAGCAAACTTTGCATCTATATATTGCAATGACTCAGGAGACTGTCTGCTCTGAACCATGCTCCAAAACCCTCTGGAAACAGAATACAGAAGGACAATTTCATGCTTCCTTGCTTGAAGGCAAAACTTGATTTAAAGTCCGATGTACCCAACATGAATTATCTGTCCTGGTTTAAACTTAATGTCTGAGCCTGTTCAGCCGAAATTCCTGTAGCTTTGCTAAACACTGTTAGTCGCTGACCCTTTCCTCAAGGAGTCCTAAAGTGCTGTGGTTTTCTACTCACAGGAGAATGGGGATTGCTGTCATGTAGGCCGTCAATCACCTGAAAAATCCTGAGATAATGCAGATCTGGGGGAAGCTTTACTGATCCCATAGGTTATAGGACTCCTTTGATTTGAGGCATATGAGATCTCTTAGGGTACATGGCCCCCTCACATGTCTTTTAAGCTACTCAAAAGTAATTCTTTGCACTCTTCAGCTGTACGTAACCCAGCCATACCAGTTGAAGTAAACACAGAGTAATGCTGGAATTCAACTCTGTAGAGCAGCACAGTAAATGGTATTGACACAGAGCTCCAGAGATGCTGTGATTTTGGAAATGTGGTGTAGATCCTGGTAATCAGGAAAAGGGTTAAAAAAATGTAAATCCCCCAAAGAATGCAGTTCTCCAGGAATGTTTTCTTAGTGTCCCAGTACAGCTATTTTTTTATAAACAGAAAAGCATATGGTTCTTATGAACTCTAAAATGTTTATTTTTTTTAGCAACGTTTTATGGAACTAATAAATGTCAAAATATTTGATTTCAGCTCAGGAAGAAAATTCCAGCTTTCAGCATGTTATGCTTTTATAATTTTATTGGCAAACGAGTTAGCAAAATAAAAAGGAAGCTCAGAATTTTCAATGTGAAATTCACATTAATCAGTACACAGGGACAAATCTATCATTCTGGTAAAAATACATGGTGTTTTAGAAAGAGATTCTTTGGATTTGCAGCATCTTTAATGGTTTCAGATAGCTGATGAAGTGGGTGTCCGTGCTCCAGCCAAGGCTGTGGTTACAGTGTAGCATAAACTAGTTCAAGACTACTTTAAACCACTTTATTTCAGTATGGATAGCATTTGAACCACAGCAGCTAAGCAGTGGCAGTAAAACCTCTTTAGGAAGCTGAGTAAATATTTGAGTAGTTACTGTAATGTGGAACCCAGTGCCTTTCCTCGGATCAGCTGCTGGAGCCTGACCCTGACATGGCTGTACTGACCCCAGCTGTGGCTGTACTCAGAAGAATTGGCCTCAAGCTGCACTAGGGCTTAGGTATGTGTCCAACCTGTGTTTGGGTACGACGTCAGGAAGATTTTCTTCACAGAAAGAGTGCCTAAGCACTGGAAGGGGCTACCCAGGGAGGTGGTGGAGTCACCATCCCTGGAAGTGTTCAAGAAATGACTGGATGTAACATCTACTGCTATGGGTTAGTTGACAAGGTGGTGTTCAGTCAAAGGTTGGACTTGATGGCCTTGGAGGTCTTTTCCAAGCTAATTGATTCTGTGATTCTACTTTGCAGTGCAAATGAACTGCTGAGACTGATTGATTCTAGCCTGGGTTGTGGCCAGTAGCGATGTATTTGCTTTCTTAGGCAACAAAAGTCACCAACTGTGAATGTTTTAATCTTTAAAATGCCTTTCTAAGTTTCTTTTGCTTTTTGCTTTTTTTTAAAATTTATGTAGTAGCTCTGAGATGTTTTGATGTGTGAAGAAAAAATATTTCAACATATACTGAGTTAGAGACCTAGTTGGTTAAGATGGAGGACTGGGTGCTAATGAATATTTCATCAATTGCAGATGATATATGAAGCAGAGAAAAGTGTTTGGAAGTGCTTTTGCCCTTTTATATTGACCTTGCAGATTTGATGTGCAAAGTTTACTGAAGCATATGCTCATATGCATGCAAAGCAGGGACAGAGTAGTCAGTGCCTGTGTCCTCCCGGTCTGAGCTGTGCCACATGCCTGCATATTTGTTGGTTTCTCAGTGCACTATGATGGCACGTCAGTGGAATGGCAATACAAGCAGTATTTGTCTATCAAGCCAGACAAGTGCTCCATTTCTGGTTAAAGAGAGTACATTTTCATGCAGCTTACAATTAGTCTGTGGAACACGTTGCCACAGGATGTTGCTCCGGGCCAAGAATTCAGCAAGATGCAAGAAGAAACTGAATGCTAATTCTAATAATATTTTTTTTGAAACAGAGATTCAGCTCATATTTCAGTTTTGAGGCCAGTATACAGCTTTTAGGGATTAGGATGAGGCACAGAGATGAATTATTGTGTCTGGCTACCATATTGTTTCTTGCTCTTTCCTCTGGCTGTTGTCAGGAAAAATGCTGAATTCAGTGGATTCGCTCCAGTTCTGTATCTGTTTATCAGTGATCCCTCTGTACAATCTTATTTATGGAGAGCATGAATACAAAAACTCTATTTGTGCCATGTATAGACTGTAGCAGACAGATCATGGTCAGATATACAAAGAGGCTTGAGTAAATGCTGAAGAGCACACTTTGTCTTCATTCAGTTAACCTTGTAGTATCCAGTACAATCTGTAGGATGCTGTTAAGTGAAGTGTACTAGTGTACTGTATACACAGAGAAGTGACTATGCTTTGCAATGGTTGCTGCTACCAAAATTCCTGATTCTAATAAGCCCTTTTGCTGTGAGCTATAAAGAACACATATCATCTATTGGAAAACAGAGCTAGACAAAAAAAAAAAAAATCACCACAGAAAGATACCAGAAAAGGAAACCTTTCCAAAAGATAAACATTCATACCTCAAGTATTTAACTGTGGGTAATGACATTGGGGAGGATACATTTTTGGTGTGCTACAGAAGAAATGAATGAGTTAGGATATCCATGTTTTACGATCAGAATATCCTCTCCCTGATGATTTCCTATTTTCAGGTCTTGATTTTATGTTGTACAAACCTGAGAGGGTTGGAGGGTTGGAGGAAAGATTTCTTTGAAGATAACTCTTGGGGTTTTTTTTCTCCTTGCATTCAAAAAACATATGGAGTTGTTTCAGACATCATTTTGGCCCAAGTATTGAACTGTCATTGCTCTTTTCTAAGAGGTGGAATAACTCATGCAATTTAATTGTCTTCCATTCTGCACTTCACACCATTATGTAAAAGGAAGTCTTCCGTTGAGTGAGAAGTGTTGATTTCAGAGTAGGTAATTCATCAGGGTGGGGATGGAAATACCTTAGGCTGATAGTGCATCCTTAAACATGACCTTCAGGAGCATTCTGATTTCTGCTGTGCCACTGAGTCTTCTGAGACAAATCCTCAGCAAGTTTGCAGCCTCCATCCCTCTTTTTTTTCCCCCCAAACTTCACCCACATCTATAGGGCAGTACGATCTGACTGACCACTGTCTTCCATAACGTGATACAAAGGAGGCCCAGGCAGCAGGGCTAATTCACGTTCTAGTAGGTGGGAAAAAGTAACAGGGATTCAGTACAGCCTAAAAAAGGACTCTTGTGTGCCAGAGAGGCAGGCAGGAGGTTTAGGATGAGGTCAGAAATCCACAAGTGTACACTCATGGGTCGTTCGCTCCAGAACACACAACAGCTGCTCCCAAAACGTGAGTGAGAACTTCAGAGTTCTAATTTTCAGTTCTCTGACACAGAAATGTCAGCAGGTCCCAAGTTTTTATGTCACTGGCCTACAGTTTCTATAGTCTGTGTTCTTGTGACAACATTTATGTTTTTTCTTTGATTAATCATTGCACTTTGTTCCTCAGAGTTTATAATGATTTGGAGTCTCAAGATGCAGTATTTGCAGATGTGGCCCCTTTGCTAACATCTCTCCTGGATGGGTAAGTTAAAAGGTTGCAGTCAGAAAGTTAAAGTGCAATAATCTACTGAAATCTATCAATTAAAAAAATACTTAATAGTGATTATCTAGTCAAATTTTATGGCTTTGCAGTTGTATTTTCCTGTTTTCTTTCTACTCAGCCCCAAGTGAATGTTGTTTCCCTGTAGAAACAGTGAAAATATGGTTTGCAAAATTTAGCAGAGGAGACAAATTTGTAAAAATAAAATAAACCCAACTTTTTTTCCTCTGATCTTCTTCTGTCAAGCTGATGATTCTAATGAAGGATGTTGTCTTTTTTCTTCGTGTTCTTGTAGGTTATGTTTTATGACTTTTTTAGTTGCAGACATTGTATGATACATCTTTTCCAACAGTGTGTTCACTGTGAACACTGTGTTTAATGCGAAAGGCCATCCTGGTTTTGTGTCCAGCACAGGCTGTAGGACGTGGTGCGATCAATTCCTGGTTGAACCAGAACTGAGCATTCTCAGTCATTCTACTGCTCCTTCATGCACTGGGTTGAAACAGAATTCTGGTTTGAATACAAAACTGATCGGTAACAAGCATTAACAAATACATGAAATTACTTCTAGCTACTAAAGCTCATAAAGTGTGATTTTTCATAAGTCCTGAGCCAACTTAAGCTACTCTGGCAAAGAAGCTTTGAAGTGCATATTGTTATAATCCTTGAGGCTTGAACTGAGATTTATACATAACTTCCTTTCTGCTCCTTTTTCATCCCTGTTCCAATACCACTTAATTATATGGTAGGGCTGTCATGGACCTTTCCCTCCCTGTAGATGAAAAGACAGTCCCTTTCCATCCACAGTGACATAGTTGAACAGTGGCAATCCTTGTTCCCTGCAGCCTGCGCACTGAAGTTTCCAAGGCTCCTTTTCTTAAAAGCGTCCTAGAAGAGATATCTAAAGATTCTGTGAATATCGGGAATCCCATATGCCACAGAGGGGGCCCCAAGGGCTCCCTGGACGAGGGAAGTCATAGATCGCATTATTCTTGTTTAGCAGTGATGAGTAACCACACTTTTCTTTAGCTGAGCAACCTAGGGACCACTAGGTTGCATGATTTTAAAGAAGTCTTAAAACTACTGCTTTCCCTCCCTACTTTTCCTTTTACAACGATCATAATTTTGCCTTGGTTCAATACATCCTTAAGTGTCTTCTGACCTATCTGATCTGTACCTTGATCTGCTGTACTTCCCACTCCTAATTTTTACATGGGGAGAACACTGTCCTAAAAGCTAAGATTTTTGTATTCAGTTAGGAAATGTTCTGTTATTGAAAACAAAAGACCTGTCTTGTTCTTCCAGAAGTGCTGCTTAAACAGAAGCAGATTCTCAGGAAAGGTGAGTCCGTGCATATGAGCACAGCAGCCTTTCCACTGTTAATGGGAAACAGACATGCTTAGTCTGAACCTTGAACCTCTTTGCTGCTCCTGATTGATTTAGTCTGGGTTCCAAAGTGGTCTGTAACAACTTTTAGCTTGAGTAGAAGGGAGTGTCCTTTCCCTTATTTTTTTCCATGTTTTTCTTTCTTAATGGATTGCTTCATTTTTCAATATAAATATGCAGGAAGGAAAGATTGTTCCATATGTAAAACAGACAAAGTATAGAAGGCTTCAAAGTTTACCATGAGCCATACAGGGCCAACAAGGGAGTAAGATAACTTTTCTTTCCTTTACAGTGTTGAAGAATCCAACTTGTTTGTTTATTTTAATGAATAAATTTCTTCTCCTTTCATTTCCTTTAACAGTGTTCTCTCCTGGGGTAACTTTGCTAGAGTGAACACCCACACTCTTTTCTGGTATTGGTATTTTAGGTATTTGTCAAGCTAAAATACCAAAACTATTGATATTTTAGCTTGATAATGAGCACTTTTCTAAACAAGAATATAACTGTTATGTATAATAATAAACAAAGTGGAGAAGGAAAAATATCAGGGCACATAGGTGAATCATAGTCAAAAATCTTCAGACTTCTCTATTTGAAATCTTTATGCTGGAGCTAGAACACCAATGAAGTAAACTATATAAATAACTACTATTATATAGGTAAATATAAAGTAATCTGCTGCTTGTCTTCTTGTTGAATCCCCCAACAATTCATTATCTCCTGTATCTACTTAGATATGATACTGCTTTGGCCAGTTTTAGCTCATTTGGGATGACTGAAACACTGTTTTGGCTTTGGCAGAGAAGTCACCACTGATTGATACCCGATTTGCATCTCTGTCTTCAATGTTACAATCCCCTGCCCACTTAACTTCTAATAATGTCATCTTGTATCTTGTAAGAACTATTTTGTCCATGATGCTTACTGTCTTATAACAAGCAGCAATTAAGGAAAATTTGAATAGCTAGACTACAGGAAAGTCCTTTAGGAGAGATTTCTAAGAAGACTAATTCTGTTTTTCCTAAGGAAAATGACCACTGGCAAACATCTGGCTCCCTTTTTGGTTCCAACGATCTGTTTAATTTTGAAATAGGGCTGGAAGTCTCAGTAAGGTACAGGCTGGACAGGCAGTGTGCATGAGGGATGGAACTGTGAAAATCACTCATTGTTAGTCTAGCTAAAAATGACCAAAATTAGCGTGAGCTTTTCTACTGAGTTATGTCAGCAGTGAATACTTCAAGAAATCCCTCATTTCAGATTTACAGCCCTAATTTCTATCACCTTTGATTTTACTGTCGTGCTCTTTGTTTTTAATTACATTATCTCCTTTACGTCATCAAATCTATGACTAGACTCCTATTTTATACTCTGCAGTGCATGCTAAAATCTGGAGGGACCTTACTGTAGATTCATTGACTGCAACTTTGACTTCACATTCCCAGAAAGGGTACCCAGGTATTTTCCGTGTGGCTTATCAGCCCACATTTCTTTCTAACAAGGAAAGCTTTCAAAATAAACCTCCTGAAATAATTGCTTTTAGGCATGTTTAATATGCAAAAAATCACTGAAGTAGTCATGTAAGTATTTCATGGCTTGAAACCATACATTTAAAACAATTAGATGAGGGGTGTTCATTGAAATATTCTGGCATGGGCTTGAAACTACATTTTTGATATGAGGAAAAGCATCAGATAATCAAAAGCAGCTTTTTCAGGTCTGCCCACAGAGGAGGTAGCTTAGGCAGTGAAATTTTATTCCCTGGCAGAAGAGGAGCAAGCCCATTCTTGCAGTTCTCTAGTAGAGCCAAAGTTTCTGCAAACTGTGAAGCACTCCTTGTGCATGAAGGTTTTGCTAATGTCATATCTCCAAACAAACAAGATAGTCCAGGGATAAGCAGTCCTATCAGCAAAACTGCATGTCTTCCAAGGGTTTTGCTGTCACAGTACTGTGGTCAACACCGAGGTGCTGGCAGGTGCAGCAGAGCAGGCAGAGCCAAGAAGGGGCAAAACTTCAGCTGTACAGCACAGTGTTGGTCCTCCATACAAAGCAGTACTGTGGCTGGATGCATCTCTGTCCACCCACTTATTTTGCATAAGATGTTGACTTTGATCTGATTTTGTTAGTAACACTTTCTAGATAGGATTCATACATCTCAGTTCAGATCAGTGTGGCACAGACTCCACAACAGTGCTCACAGCTGTGAACAATTCTTTTCCTATTATTATTTTCAGCGCAGCGAAAGAGGCATTTTCAGAGTTCTGTTCATTAGACATATTTACTTGTCTGCTTCAGAAGATGATGTTTCATAGGTGCCTGTTCCTCTGCACTGACATTGTACATATTTATTTTTCACTTGTCCTTTTGTGCCTCCTATTCTTAGGGCTGTCTTCTCTGACTGAAGGCTATGACTGATGAGCCTGCCTGAAAAAGGCTATGAGAGATGAAGACTTCCCAGCTGTTAAGATACAAGTGCAGTGGTTTGCAGCACAGTGCTGTAACACAAATCAAGCCCATCAATGGTTTACTTTAGAATGCTGTACTGTAAACTGCAGTGTTTTAGGAGCTGATTAACAAGCAGCTTGGTAGTGCACAAGCTGGAAGTTGGGCAGGCAAGGAGGTCTAACAGCATCAGTCATTCCAAGCTAAGGATCCCTTAAACTTCTTAAAAGCATCCCCTCAACTCTGCTTAAAAAATAAAATCTGTTTAGGTGATGTTATGAACTGTAATTACTGTCAGACTTTGAGACCTGCCAAAAGAAATCAGGGGCAGTGTATTTATTTTCTTGTTTAAGTTTGTGTTCCGAAATTGTTTGGAGTTTGGCTTGCCATCTAACAGACACATTTGGTAACGGTAAAATAAATTACAGCACTTCTATTTTTCAGGTACAATGTGTGTATCATGGCTTATGGGCAAACTGGAAGTGGGAAGACATACACAATGTTGGGACCACAGTTAGAGGGGAACTTAGCATTCCCCATAGAAGAGGAATCAGAGCTTGGAATTATTCCCCGAGCTACCCAAGAAGTGTTCAGGTAAAAACGAAATAAAGATTTGCCGTCAATGGCAGTCACTTTAAACTGTGTAGAAGGGGTGAAATAATGTTTGTAATGTTTTATCAGCTTAACAATGGTTATTATTTATAGTTTCTCTGACCACCATTTGATATTTGAGGCTTTATATAGATTTCTAGTCTCTCTCCTGCTCAATCTGATTTTCTAAGACAATAAGATTATGCAGTTTTACTGTGTGTTATCTGTCCATCTGGCTTTCAGACTCTAAATTAAACTTTTGAAAATATTTTAACCATAGTTGTGGGAGTCCAAAAGATTATTAAGTTCCTAAAAGTTTTGTGAGAATTGACAATTGGAATACATGAAGAGGATTTAGATTAGAACCCAGTCCCAAGGAAGAAGGATAGTAGAATTTTTAACTACAATCTGTTCTTGTTTTAGGAGTTCTTAGATTTTTTTAGTTGAACCTAATACAGGATTGAACTGTTATGCTGCTGTGTTACAGTAGAAGAACCATTAGAAGTTTTTCCAGCTAAGCCTGTTTCTTTTGGAGAAGGGTATAAGATAAATCAAAGAACCAATTTTGTATGAGAATAACTGTCTAACTGTAAATACTCTCCGGAATATAGAAGCCCTTAATTTATGGATTTTCTGAGGCTATGAATGAATAATTTCTTACAGATATAGTTTGCCATCTCTGTCTGTTGATTGCCTTCACTCTGCCAGATTTTATACTCTGAGTTCTGAGTGCAATAACTGCCAGCAGAGAAATGGTACAAAAAAAAAACATGAGGTGGGAGACTAGTGGAAAAAAACAAGCTAGCATAGCTGTTTGGAAAATTAAATTCTATTTACTTCTTCATGTATAAATAAACTGTATATTCTGATTCTTCAAGTTAACATTAGCATATGGATGAGGCAAGTCCATGGCTCCAGATGCTTAGTAAACACTTTTATCAGATTGTAATTATATTACAATTAAAGAATAGATCTCTATTTACAGATTGTTCATTTGGGGTTTGACTTCAACATTTTTGGGCTTTTTTCTTCAATTTTTTTCTTTTTTTTTCATTTGCCAGACTTATTTCAGAAAAGCCACCGGGAAGTTACTGGGTTGAGGTTTCTGTTGTAGAAGTGTATAATAATGAAATTTTTGATCTTCTGGCCAAAGACAGTTATGGAAAAGTATTTGGCGTCAAACGTGATGTTGTCACAACCAGAGAAGGGAAGAGCGATGTGCCACTGCTGACGCACGAGTAAGTACACGGCTTGTTCCTACCATCCCAACGTGATCTGGTGTTAATGCCATGAAGACCTGCCACAGAACTGCATTATAGGCACCAGATTGCTTCCAAACAATGAATCCTTACCATATGCAAAAGAACAGTTCTGTTTCTGTTAGCTCAGTCTATTAGACTGCAGTTGGCTACAAATGTCAAAAGACTTCCAAAAATAACTGTACAATTACTTTGAGTTATACTCCTCTGTTAAGTGCCTTCCACTCAGAATGCCCGAAGATTGCTGCATGTTTTGTTGTTGCTGGATCTATGGCATCTTGTCAGCTGTAGAAAAAGAAGGGATAATCTAGTCACAAAGCACTTTCCATTCAGTATTACTGAATTATAAAATTTACAGATTATAATAGAAATTCATGTACTAGTTGAAAATTTTTAAGCAGCTGTAGGGTTTTAGCTCTCCCTTTATGCATTGGAGTCAAAAAAATTATAAGATTTTAAGTGATCTTTTAATACAAATACCCGTCTTAATATTGCTCAATGTTCTGTTTTCATAACTGGAGGTGTTAAAGCTGGAATTGGTGTGTTGGCATTTGAACTGGTAGGTCTTGAAAATCGAGGTTCTTCAAACTAAAAGCTAAGAAGCAGCAAAGCTTCCCACCATTCGCTTTTAAGATGTACCTTCCCAGCATTGGTATATGCCAGGTTTGATCCTTATTTACACAACTTGACAGTGTAGGGAGAGGTAGGGTATTTAAGGCTACAGCTATACTTACTTTAATGCCTTCTTTTACTTACTAAGCATTACAAAGACTTGTTCTAGTTCTCATGGGAATGATTCTTGGCATTACATAAGTGTGGCATACAAAGCAAATGTACAATGCTTTCTTGTTATATAAAAAACTTACCTTGGGTAATTAGATGTTAAAAATCGTGTGTTCATAAAATTTCATCCATTATTATGAGGGAATCTGTTTCAGATACTTCATTTTAGTAACGGCTGTGTTGTTTATCACAGAATGTCCTGAGTGAGAAGGGACCCGCAAGATCATGGAGTCCAACTCATAGCCCTGCACAGGACAGCCCCAAGAATCACATTCCAGTACCTGACCACCCTCGAAGAACCTTTTCCTAATATTCAGTGTAAACCTCCCCTGATACAACTTGAGGCTGTTCCCTTGGGTCACCAGAGAGAAGAGTTTGGTTCCTACCCCTCTACTTCCCCTCACAAGGAAGTTGTAACTGCAGTGAGGTCTCCTCTCAGTGTCCTCCAGGCTGAATAAACCAAGTGACCTCAGCTTCTGCTCACATGGCTTCACCTCTAGGCCTTTCACCATTTTTGTGGGCTTTCTTCAGGCCTCACACTATCAATATTAGCTAGGAAAAAAAAAAAAAATTAGGACAAGCAGTACATGTGGCACCAGAGACGTGATGGTACCCAGTGGAATTAAACTGGACATCTTTCTGTGAGCACCCAGCATGAGAACAAATTCCAGACGGGAGCATGTGCATTATCGAGATGTCTAAAAACATAAAAAAGTGTCCTGCTCCTTGAGTAAATAATGTTTGTGAAAAGGAACATCTTGCTCTACTGAAATGTTGAGAAGAGCATTAGCGTTTTCTATGTTTCTAGGGAAATGTGATGTTTTTCTTCACTTCTCTATAATAATTCTTGTCATGGTCTAATCTCTACTTCTCCAGGGGGAATTAGCAGTCAGATACGAAATGCATCCCATGCCAATTAAAATAAAATGTACCCTCAGTGGAAATAATTTTGTCCTGTGGGACTTAGTCACCTAAGCAGACCAGTAGTTTGTTTATGTGGGTTTAATGCTATTCCCAGCAAACCTTGATAAAAATACAAGAATGTACTGCAGGATTCTGCAAACATACTTTTTTTCTACCTAGTGACACACATTTATTGATTTGTGCTTTCTAGCAATTTAATTGCTCATAGAAAAGTGGGAGCCCAGAGAAATTGTCAAGTGGTTTTCTTCACTGTGGGAGCTATAGAACTCCTTTCTTTCTATGAAATAATAAGCACTGCAATATTCTTGGAAGAATTAACATTTGTATCTCGGGTATGCCTGCTCTTTGGTCTTGAGGTTAAATACAATTTCCATAGAAATTCTGCAAGGTCCATAAGAACATGGAATGTATGAAAAGTGACTGGAGCTTAAAGTGATGAATCTTCTCACCCCTTCTGTCTGTATTATGCTAACTGGTGGGTTTCTCTCTGTCTCTATTCTTGTATTTCCCCAACTGTGACTCTACTCCAACTTTTAGTATCTAGTTAAGGCTCTGCTGTCAAGGGAATGAAAAACTCCTGAAAAGGCTGGGAGCAGAACTTAACCTGTGTGTGCTGAATCTTTCTTGGAGGAGCTAATCTTTTTCCTTTGACTAGAAATGAAAGGAGCCACACAGCTTAGAAAATGAAGACGGGTGCATGTAATGTAGGCGTGATGGGAGTTGAACTTGCCCTGTTTCATCAAAACCTCCAAGTAGTTTTTAATTATGGTATTTCAGTAACTAAGATGCTGGCCTGGCATAATTTTATTCCTGAAAAATGCCTGTTCCACTTCCCAAGGGAGCTTTGGATAGTTAGTGGGTGACCCATCTCTTTTCATAGGTTTTGGGGAAGGGAGAGTTGAGAAGCAGCGGGACTTGTGCCATAGAGACAAAAAACCAAAAGAAGCTGCAATAAGGTTTCATTTGTCCTTATAGTTAATAAAATGGCTGATCTGTTTATTTCTGTAAATTTTAATTTATGGCAAAGGAACCTGGCGCCTTGAACTAAAACTCTTAAAAGCCACTTACCTCAATCAGTTAATACTAAATTCTAATGCAAATATAAATAAAAATATGGACTTGTATCTCAATTACAATGCAAGCAGTGAAAAAAGTCCAATTCATAAACAGGTTATATTAATAATTACACAGAAAGGTTAATAAGAAAAAACAAACCCAAACAAAGTAAGGGAACCATTGAATGAGGCCACCCAGCTGCCTGAAATCTAAAGTAAACAGCTGGTGCTTTGAATAAAAACACATCCTCATTTATGATAATATTTCATCTAGAATATATTGGCCTGCTGGGTCTCATTGGCTTCTCCATATATCCATTAAAGTACAGTAGTCTCTTTCCTGCTAACATGTTCATCTTACTGAATCACAAAAACCTCAGTCTCTTTCTTCTTTTATAGCTCGGTTGACTTTGGAGAACTTTCAGCATCAAATTTTTAACGTAACCACAACGGGGCTTCTCTTTGTAGAATCTGGTCCTGGAGCATGCAGCACACAGAGCACGATGAAGTCGTAGAGATTATACGAAAATATTATTTCTGTCAGTTCTGCTGAGGAACTACTGTGCCAAGCTCACCACACTGGGCTGGGGATGTTGCTTGTCTTCAAAGCCAGCTGCAGCTTCCCAGCAGTAGGTGACCAGCACTGACAGCCCACCCTGAGCCCTGTCTTCCTTGGCAAATGGAGGGATGGGGCAGCAGCTTGGAGCACTGACCCTTTGCCAGCTCCCAGCAGCAGTCTGCAAAAGCTGACAGCCTGGTACTGCATCCTAGCCAAGGCTACTTCCCTGTCAGGCCTTCCAGTCCTGGCTGACTAGCCACTGGAAGATGCAGTTCAAGACTTGGGAAGGCAGAATGTGTGCCTCCTTGGATGTGAGGCAATAGTCAGATCACCCCAGTGTGAGGCCCTGGCTATAGGAACTAGAGCCACTGGTCTCTGCTGGCACCAGGTAAAACAAGCGGGAAACATCCCCAGTGGGTGCCCAGAGGCAGAAGTGTCACACTGGAGGCCGGCATCTGCGTCTTAGGATTGATAGGGGAAGTCTATGGTGATTGTTTACCTCATGCAGCCCTGGATACACAGGGAACTGCGCTGAGGTGGCTGCTTCTCCTAAGTGCCTGTAGATATGGTGTGGCCAAATGCTTTTCTGTTCTTCAGATGCCCTTGCTTTGTTTTTCAAGGAAATTGTTTTAGTTGAGTATAGTTTATTTTCATTTGTTCTTCTGTCTCTAAAGTCTTCAAGCAGGGCTCTTAGCATAAAATAAGTTCTTGCCCAGTGTGACTTTTACTGAAATCAGCCAAATCTAAGTTGTAAAGACCTTGCCTTTTATCACACGCTTGCTTTTGCTGACTGCAGCATTGTGGAACCAAGCCTGTGGCCTGTCATGAGACTTATTAATGGTTGGGCTGTTACAGAGCATTCAGTGACCAGGTTATGATATGCAGTCATCATTTATAGCACCACCTAAAAACAATTGTTGAGGTGTTCTACCTTCAATGATTATTGAAGAAGGCAACACTGAAAGAAAAGGGTAGGCACTCTTATCTCATTTGTTTTAAACATTGCAAACCTAGGAAAAATCATAGTGGTTTTTTTCTTTACCTAACCAGTTTATTTCATTTTCTATGTTTATTTCACTGTGTGTTAGGTCTTTGCCCTTTGATTGATCATATTTGCAGTACTTCCTTTAAGGAAAAGAAAACAGATAGTATGAGATAAATGGTCTATAGAAACTTATGTCTATTCTGACATTGTGCTCATTGAACAGTGGAACTGAACTTTCTTCCAGGGATTCTGGATTTAATTCTAAATGTGAAATATGACTTCCAGAGGACCAGAGAAACTTTGGGGGGTTTTGCCTAATTCTATACCTAAGAAAATGAGCTACCTTAGCATAAATTGGATTAATCCACTTCTGTAAGACCAGAGATTCCAGCAATGTCTAAACCTGTGTCTTTTCTTTCAAAGTGTGGAGATACAGAAATTTCCATTGCTTCAAGAGCTGAGCTGCACTACCTCTGGACCTGCAAGGCTGGCAGGCCACTTCTGCAGCACTTTCAGGCTGCATCACAGCTTTTGGCTTGGATTTTCATCTTTATCCCACCTGAAAAAGTCTAAATACAGTTGTTTGTACAGCTCAAAACTGAGAGTAGTATAAGGAGAAGAGCAGAGAAGTGGAAATGCTGAGTTTCTCATTTAAGTTGTCAGCTTTCTTGTGTGATTTTTCCTGCAAGTCAATTAAATATCCTTTCTGTTTCTGTACTTCTTAGGACTGTTGAAAATGCATCTGAATTTTTGCATCTAGTCAACAAAGGCCTACAGCTGAGAGTCACACACCCAACACTGGTGCATGCTCATTCCTCTCGTTCTCATCTGGTAGTAACATTGACCATAACCACAGTTGTCTTTGGAGATAACTTTGGTGAGTAGGATGTTACTAAAATACATCTAGAGCCAGTTGTTTTTAGAAAAACAGTCTGTGGACTGGGAGATTTTCATATAGCTTTTTCTTTCTTTTTCAAATGTTTGATACATTCCCTGAGTTCTTTTCCAATTTTCTAACTTCTATGAATCTCCTTAAATAACAGACCATTTTCATGTTTGAATGATACTTTCAATTTCATAAAATCTTAGCACTTTTCTTTACATGTCTTGACTTACAGAGTTGTTGATGTTCTATTGCATGGGGAAACTAATGAATAAATGTTATCAGAAAGTCAAAAGATAAGGTATAAGATAGTAAAGATCTTGATAAGATGGATACTCAAATAAGGTAGTTAAATCGCTTACAATTACTAGTCATACAAAGTTTGTGGTTAAGCTAACCATAAATTTTAGGAATCATCATATACTTTTGGGTGAGAAAGAATTAATTTTTTTTACCCTCTGCCTTGCAAAAATGTCCATCAAATTCAGAATCTTTTGAACTGTTAATAATAGGCCACTGTATGAAAGGACAAAATACTCGTCTAATTTACTGTGGAAACACTGATATTTCTACTTTTCACTACCACACCTAGATTTACCAGTTTATTGGTTGAGGAGCAACTTCCTTTTGGGACTCTGGGGGGAACTTTGTTTTCTTTTGCTCATGTTATAATTTTAGGCTCTCTACTTTCAGTGCTGAGGTCCATCTCCTTCATACTCTGCAACAACAATATGATTTTAGAAAGTGAGAAATATTTAACATTTTTTTACCTAAGATTGCTATCAGAAATTAAACCAAGAGTATCAGCAAAGCAGAACAAGCAGTTCCCTCACTTACCTATGGGCCTTGCCAAAAGACACAGTTACTTCACAAGTTGCAGCTCCAGCATCCCCGATGTTAAGTCTAGCCAGCTCCAGATTCTTATCAATTAGACTGATGGTACTTTTCTAAACTCAGAGTTTGCACCATTAGCACAGCAGCCATCTTGTCTAGTCCAGAATTCCCTTTGCCACTTCTAATTGCAGCCACCCCACCGTGCCGTGTTGCCTGGCAGCAGAGCTCCGCAGGAACGTCTAATTGTTGAATGCAGACTCTGGCTTTTGACTCACAGCACACGGCTGAAGATGTGCACTGTAAGGGGATAGTTGGGACCTCACTGCAGCAGTGTGTGACAGCACAGCCTGTCTTGTTTCAAAGGAAAGGATCCTGATTTAAAAGCCAGGTGTCATTGTCAAATATCTCAACATCAGATATCTAAGTCACTAAATAAAAAGTTCTAAAGTCTGTGATGAGTTCTGCACCTGAAGCCAGGGTTGACAAGCTAGCACTTTTTCAGGTTTGATTAAGGTAGCATTTTGATCAGTATTATCTCCTGTTTGAGGAGAGCTGTTTCTTAATTTCATTGTCTAAAACTGAAGAGGAGTGAGAACACTTGGTTTGACACTGCATGGCTTGAAGCCATTTATTCTCTGCAAACCAGCACAACTAATCTGCCTACACTGTGAAGAGCTGGCTCATGGTTTAGCAGCAGCCTACTTGGAGAGGTACAGAGCTCTGCAATGCAAGTCAGTCTGCTCCTTAGTCAAGTTTTGCAGCTGGAAACTTTCTATTCTTCCAACTAGAACTCTTTAAGCACCAAAGAGGTCTGCTGTCTCTATATTCTTTCATGTCTTTCAGAGAGAGAAAGAAAGAGATAGATGAAAACCAAAACACTAAGAAAAAACCAAAACTGCTTTCGGAAATCCATTTTGCATATATTCTGCTAAGCTAATGTGAAAGCAGCTTTCCCAGAGAATCTTTATCTTCCTTCCCAGCAAAGAGAGAAAGCCAAATGCTTCTGCTGAGGACGAGGAAGGATATTAGTAGGTAACCAACCTGAACAAGTGAGAATAATACTATTGAGGCTAATAGCTCATCATGAGGAGATCTTGCAGTGGGATATGAGGGCTGAAGGAAGTCTAAGAGGAACAGCAGCAAAGGACAAAATAGAAGAGGCAGGATGAAGATTTTTTTTTTTTTTGCCAAAGCACCAGGAGGTGATTTTTCAAATACATAGAACCAGTTTTCAGAGCTTACTGCTCCCAAACTTCTGAAATCTCACTTTGGTTGCAGTCTAAAACTTTTTAAAAAGCCTCTTTAAAGTCATTACTGGCCTCCCATTTCTTGTTTTCCACATGAATATGGGAACAATGGGGATATTGGATACAACACAATCTACACCAAAACTTGTTACCAACTGGTACAATCAGTTTGATGAGTAAAACCTTAGATAAGATAGAAAAAGTCATTTAGCCCGCCTGTGGCATGGATTCTGACTTGTATATTGCTTCTGTTAGAATAGCAGACACTGTGCATCCCCTGTTGATGCCCCATTTTTTTTCCCATCTCAATTTTCAGTGTCAGTGAGATGCTCTTGGTTTTTTTTCAATTAACCAGGTACTTTATGGGAAGATGAACAAACCAGTCAAAGACTAAATAAAGAGGCTTCCTGCACTTTTCCACAAAAAATGAGAGATAGTAAATCCACTTCTTCTTCCAGAGCCTCTTCTCCAGTGCAACTTGAAGCAACTGAGAAAATGAAGCAAGTCAAAACAAGACTGCAGCTAGTGGATCTGGCTGGGAGCGAGTGTGTCGGTAAGTGAACGTGTCTGTTCGTGGGCATGGATCCTCGTGGATCTAGGTTCCAATAATTGCCTTAGTTCTTTATGGAGGGATACATGCTACCCTGCTCTCACACAGGGGTGGTTTGAACCCACAGATCCTGGCATAAACAAAACGTTGAGGGCTGACTGATCTGGTTTTCAACTGGTATAGTTCAACTCAAAGTATGACCATATAAGCTTGAAATAAGCCCAGGATGGTTACCCATATCATAGATATACTATTTGTTCAGACTGCTTTTATTAGGCCTGTTTTTCTACTCTGAAAATTAGCATGTCTTTGGTACAGAAATGTTTAAAGGACATAATTTATTTAAATATTACAAATATCTGTAATAATTGAAATCACCATGTGTGGATTTTTCTGCTTTATTATGGAAAAAGTCTTGGAGGAAATTAGTGTTGAAAAGATAATACTGTTTTCATTGTTTCTTCAAAGCATTTTCCTCCTGCCTTCTCTATGCACACAATAATTTCAAAAACTTGATTATTTCCTAAAGGACAAGCTTTCTTACCAAGAAAAACCATGCAGCCAAATGCATCATTCCAGAAATAATGTTTTGAAAAGTGAACCAGTATTATGAAAGAGTCTTTTACTTTACTGCCAAGAATTCTTGCTGTTGCTCACTGTTAAACTTTTGTTCTACAGAGAAACCTAATATAATACATTATTTTTTCATTTGCTCTAAATGCTGAAAACATGTAATTGAGCAACAGGGTGTGTGTTTGTTCTCTCAGTTAAACCAGGACAAACATTTCCTTGGTTTGGGGCTGGGCAGGCCAGATCCTCCAGTGAAGCCAGAAGAGCTGTGCTCACATCAGTGTTAGATGTGGCCCAGCACATGCAGCAGACTGACCACTGCCATCAGCTGTGCTGGTGGACATACTCTGCTGAAAGTGAGGGCAGTGTTAACTCTTGATTGTTTTAAAATGTGGGCAAATCTAAGTGAGCAGCAGTACCTCAGGCTTCTCACACGCATCAGCACCCAGCCCTGTTGGCTCTACAGCCAGCCTGGGTCATTTGCAGCATTTACAAGCCAAGTGGTACCTTTTTAGCAAACTATGTTTCACTTTGAAAACTCAGCTAAATGTTTGGTTGAAGTTCATCTAGCCAAATGTAGATAGTCAGCAGTTTAAACACGTACCCCCTCCCCTATTTGCTTTTTCTGCTTTGGGGGGATGGCTGTTATCCCAGGAGTCCACTTTTCCTTGATATACAAGAAGTCTGGGGATGGCTGTATACATAGTGACCCCAGTAAAGTTAGCCTGAGATTCATCCTATCTTGGATTGTTATCCACCCTTTGGCAGGGTCTTCCAAACTGTTTTGTTCCATCTCTCTCTGACAAGAGATTCTACCACTCCAACCTCATCCTCTCCCACAGTCACAGTTCTCCAGCCCTCTCTGTTCAGACTCCTGGGGTTTTTTGCTCTTACTGTACATTTTCACATTTCCCTCTTGAACTCCTCATTTGCTCTCCCAGTTTGGAAAATGCTGGCCTAAGGGGAAAACAAGATCTCTAGCCACTCCCTGTACCTGTTTAGAGATGGGAGAGTAGGCAGTAGAGGAAGTTGTTGGCCCCATCTGATCATCCCATGGCCATCAGCTCTGCCTGACAGGGATCATGTGCTCTGGGTAAGGAGAAGTGGCTGTGAGTGCATCTGTACCTCATTCACTATCCTGAAGAAAGCTTGAATTTGAATAATGTGATGCTAAATGCTAATTGCAAATTTCTCTTCCCCAAATGGCAGAGGTGAGGACAGCAGAAATTAATTACTCTTAACTGCAATCTCATCCAGACTGATCAAAGAGTTGAGCTTGCAGCACCTCTTTGAATTGGTGCAATGTGTTGCATAGACCAAACCTTTACAGTGTTGCTCAGGGGCAGCACAGCTACACACAACCATGCCAGGTGGGTGGTAAAAGGGTATCATTTTCCTTTATCCATTTCCTTACAGCAGATCATGCCGTAAAGCACCACGTCATAGGCTTAGGTGAACACAAATACTTCACGCTTGTGGCTGCTGTACAGTTTTGTTTCTGCAGCTTGTGCCATCAGTGCCTCTCCTCTTTTTCCTAAGGAATACAAATGGGGCAGCTAACTCTTATAAAAAAGATGGAACAAAACAGGTTTCTCTTTGGGGCCATTGTGGACTCATGTTTTCAAAAGCAGTGTTGTTTTGTCTGATCTTAAGGTGTTCCTACTTTCTTGATTCCTTGTTCTTAATACATATGGAGCCAAAATGCATTGTACATCTGAAGAGATCAACTTTAACATGAGATGCTTTGGACCATCTGTAGACAATGAATATTTTTAACCTTTCCTCCACATTACAGTTTCGAAGCAGCTTTACTTAGTGTTACCACTGCATTTTTCTACACTGTACCAGGTATGTCTGGAGTGACAGGGGCAGCACTGAGAGAGACCTCCTTCATTAACCGCAGCCTGTCCGCCCTGGCTGATGTTCTGGCAGCAATAGCAGAGCAGCGAGCTCACGTCCCATATCGGAACAGCAAACTTACACATCTGCTTCAGGACTCCGTAGGTGAGGGATTATTCTGACTCCTGTTTAACAATATAGATTTCTTCTCCTAATTTTTCCCCCCGTTTGCTGTGTAAAACTAGAAGATGATCTTATACTCCTTGCTTGAACGTGGCTTCTATTTCAAAGACTCTGGCTCTGGAGTGTGAGTACACAGTGACAGTTCTGAACTCCTGAATTTGGCTAAACCTTGCTGTTTTGAAAGCTCAGTTGAAGAACAACATCTCAATAGGATCATGTAAAGGGTAAAAATTGCATTTCGCTGGTGTTTCATGTCAGGTACAGTTTGAAAGTTAAACTTCAATCTTTATTACTACAGGGTATAATCACATACTAGCACATTCCTTAACATTGTGCCCTATAGCAGCGAGGCAAAGGAGGAAGACAGGACATAGCACTGTGCTACAACTTCTTTTTGTGTTTGGGTCACTTCCTTCTCTTTAGCTCCTCATCTACACAGAAGCAGTTTTAAAGCAAGTGTTATTCCTGCAGTACTGTCAGGTTTGTGTCCATTTTTCTTCAGCCAGCAAATATTAGCCCCTACGCTTTTAATCTCCAGTTCAGGGCATTGACAGTGAATGAGGTAACAATTCTTCAGAGTTTCTGAAATACTATGAATTTTTGCTTAAGCTTTAATTTTCACTTAGAACTGAAGTCCCTACTGAGAAAAGGGAAAGCCAAAAAGAGAAGTGTTGTATGGGTGCTGAGCCTGATTTTAACCAAGTCTCTCGTATGACTTCGGTGAAGTGTTGAAAATGGGAGTTTCCTCCTTTGTTTAACCATTGTCTGTAAACTTCAAGTCTGTTTTGTTTTATTGTCACACAAGCCATTTTGCCATTACCCCAAATTTACAAACATTTGACAAAACTTCAATTAAGTGTCCAGACCCATAACATACATGCTGATTAACTGATGAAGCTAAAAGGGGAAAAAAATCTACAATTACAAATTGTGAAACGCTTGGGGGGAAGTATTATATTGTTAGATATAGACTCCCCATGAAAGAGCTGTCTGTTTCAACAGCCCTCTTCAGGAGCAGTCTTCTACTTCATGAAAGCAATGATAATCTGTGTTCAATGTTGTGTAGATCAGTATGGTACCAGTGTATAACTTACTGAAAATAATGAGGTAAATAAGTATGTTTTGTCTTTTCCCTGCTTTTAGGAGGTGATGCTAAACTGTTGGTGATGCTGTGCATCTCTCCTGGCCAGAAGTACTTAACAGAATCAATGCAGTCTCTGGGATTTGGAATTCGTGCTCGGCAAGTTCAGAGAGGACAAGTCAAGAAAAAAAATTTCCCAGTGCCGAGTAAAGTAAAATAAAACTTAAGACTCCTGTGGATTAAAGTATCATTAATGAGTTCCTCAGACCGAAATGTAGATTGTTGTCCTTAAGCCATTCTTTTAGATATCAACTGCCAGATAAAATAAACAATCCTCAACATGGCATTAGTAACCAATAAACCTGCTAATGATGTTCTTGCTCCAAAGATAATAGCAAGTATTGACAACAGCTACCGACCATGGTGGAATGGCAGAGAAATAAACTGGGCTTTAAGACATGGCTTTGGTGATGTGTTTCCTTACTTTTACTTGTCCTAGGTCAACAGGCCCTGATTTAGGGTGGTTCTCTTCTGAAAGGCCAAGGGTGCATTCTGTTTTCTCAGTAGAAGTCAGAAGTCTAAATATCATTCCAGTGCTTCAAAACAGAAAGTGAAATACTTCCTCCCAGCTTGGATTAAAATGAGAGATGTCATTTTGGATTGCTCTTCTATCTAGCATGGATGGGGTCATTCCCAATGCTCTAGCAACTGGTAGGAGTGTAAAGGAACCCATCAGCTGTACTGAGTGGAGTTTTGTTCTCTGGTTTTAGGTAGGAAATAATGGCATTAGCGAGATGGAGAAAAATGAGTAAGGCTATGTATCTGTTATCCCTTTGGAATGTAGCTTAGAAAGCAAATGAGGGATTACACAACTTTTTGAAAATACAGTTAGGTTAAATGGTTGGAACAAATCCCAGCTCTGCTGATTTCATTAAACCCACAGCTCTGCCTGTTTGGGGGGTATTTTTGCTCCATAAATGCTGAGAGGTCCTGAACTACAGATTCTAATGGGACCCAACTTGTACAACTGTTGTAGTAATCTGGCCTATGGCTTCACTTGCATTTCTGAAGCAAGCTAAAGACATCACAACCTTGAAGCGGTGCCTGCAGATTAAAAAGGATAACCATACAAATAAAACACCAAATGGCAGCTTGTGATATGCTGTTTGTCACCTGCAAGAGGCTTTCACCCTTTTATACCAATCATGAGACATCATGCAGGGTTTGTGAATGAAGTGACACTGGGAGAGGTTTCAAGGAAGTTTAAGCAATGTTAGAGGTGAGAAGTAGGTCCAAGATGAGCAATTGTGTTCAAGCGACATCTGATGTGTTCTGTGCACTAAATTATTGCTCAGCAGAGACCCCAAGATCCACTCCTAATTTTTTTCCACCAGCAATTACTCTGCCCCTAGACTGGGAGAGAGGTCATTGTTGGGTCACTGCAAGAAGGCTTAAATTGCAGTGGCCTGCCCCAAAAGCTGGAGTTTATAGTACTCCAAGTCACTTAACCTTCACAAGCACAAATATTTATCCAGAGATTATGTAGCGTACTATTACTGGAATTTCACCCATGAATATATAACAGCTGCTGTGTTCCTTACAGTGATCTGGTGCTCAGAGTATCCAACCAGAGAGCTGTAATAACTCTTGCTTTCCTTAATAATGTCCTGAGGGTAAAAAATGCCTCAACTTTACCTGATTCCAGCAGTTACAGAGGGGTAGAAAAAAATTCTGGCCGTGGGGACTTAGGAAGCTGAGTGGTCAGTAAAGCAGTATCAGGTGAAAAAGTGTCAGAGTGAGAAATGTCAGCCTGGTAAATGAAATGCAGGAGCAACTTCAAGCTCACCTTAGTCTCTGGACAGCTGGGCTACTAAAGCAGCCTGGATTACAGCTCAAAGAGAGGTTAAGTAACAAGGGCTGATTCCACCAGCAGTTATAAGTTTCTCAAGTATTTTAAGGATTTGACATTTCTAAGTGTTATACAGAAATGCAACTTGCCATGAGCTGTTCTTTCTTTCCTTTTTCTGAAAAATTGCCCCTCAAAACTTTGGATTTATTTACAATCTGTGTTGTAGGAGAAAAGCAGCAATACTTATTACTGAAGCAGAGAAATAACCCCCTCAAATATGAGCAAATACCAAAAGGTAAAGTTTCTACATTAACTCTGCCAAACTGAGAGCCTGCAGCATTCCCTATTCCTGTTTTCCTTGTCAGCACAGCATATCGCTCACTGTTTGACCTGCACAACAGAGTGTACAGGATATGCAGGGCAACAAGGTTAACATTTTGTTCTAACAGCTTTCAGGTTTGGAATTTCCTGGGTTATAGAGATGTGATTGCTCAATTGCCATGTCAGAAAGGAAGAAGGGTAAAAGTTGTAAGAGTGAAATGGCTTTACTCCCGGGTCTAAGCTGAATTGTCTTCCGTCCCAAGAGTCACTCAGGCCTGCCAAAGGAGGATATTCACACATGAAACTGATGTCTTGGGGAGCAAGCAAAATAGAATGTGCAAGGCCCTATACTTCTTTGCTGTAATTTTTCAGTGTTTAGATCTTTCATGCTTTGAAATTACATTTTAGAAAAGCAGATGTGACAGATATTCACAGAGCTGACCTCAAGATTTGCCTCATTGACTAAAGCCTATTCTGATAAACCAGTACTCACTATCTTGGCACTGTAAAGCTGAAACACACATACTAAGACTGGGAGAAAAAAAAAAGTGATATTTGAAAGCACTCTAAAATATTGCGATAGAAGGGCGTAAGCACCAGGGAAAAGCTGGTTGTTCTTAAGAGTGCTCATGTAGCCTATGTGCTAAAACAGCTTTGCTCTCTGCTAGGGCAGGGGCACAAGCAAATGAGAGCAATAACATAAATCAGGAGAAGATCCTTTCAGTGAAGTCCACGAGGGCATAATGCAGCATTCAGCTGGTGTGTTGGTGCACTGAAGCCAAAGCACTCTCAACCCTGCTTCAGACAAGGCGCTGGGTCACTGTCTCAGAGTGCTGCTCATTATAGAGGGGTGCTCTTTCCTGTCCATGATCCACATGCCTTGGTCAACACATTAACCTTCCACTGCTGGGCTCTCATTCTCCTCCCCTGGGCGCCGATTTTCTCCTGTGACAGTTCAGTCAGTGCTCACCTATGTCACACCTCCCACTGTCCCCTGGCTGGCCCTAGGAAATAGGCACACATCCACATAATGCTGCAAGGCACCACAAACCCCAGCTACCCATGGAACTGGTCTTCAGGAGCTCCTCTTTAAATTATGCTGCTGCCTTCATCACCCTGCAGAGGAGCAGAGCAAATAATTTCAGCAACAGTAGCCAGTAACCTCCAACTCTTCCTCAAAGAGCCTGCCCTACAGAAACCACATCAAACACAAAAGAATTTGCTCTTGTGAATACTTTTGGTACTCAGCATCCTGGTTTAGTGTCCAGGTGGCCAAGGAGCCAATGGCGTGAAGTCCGACCAGCCCAGCACCTGCCTGGGAGGCCCAGGGTCTCACAGTCATGCAGATGTACCCCAAAGCACCTTACTTAAAAGTGGAAGCAGCTTCCACACTCCTAACCCATAGGCCAAGCACCCTCCCAAGAAAGCAGAAACTTTGGATCCAGTTCAAAGACAAATGTTTGAGCTCCTGTCTCTCCCAGTACATGTGAATGCTCTGGCTTGAAGGTCATTCAGCAGATCTGGAGATGGGGCTGGGAAAATGGGACTCTGCCAAACCAATCCCCAAGGCCTAATAGCAGCAAGTGCTTGTCTAAGGTAATATACACAGATACGTGTGCACATAGACCTACACGAAGTTAGCAGAAATCTAGACTTACCTAGAATCACACAATGACCTTTAAAGTACAAGTCCAAGATTTAGCCCAAAAGTACAATTTGGTGCCCACATTTCTCTGTGGATTTATCATTACAGATGGAATTTATCAGCTGTGGTTGGTGGTTCGCCTTGCAGCCAAAGGAAAGGGATTAACAGGATAGATCCACTTTCAGCAATACCTCTGCCTCCCTAGCCTAGCAAGAGAGTCCAGGCAATGGGTTTAGAGCGCCAGCTCTCAAGTTTACCACAGCCAGGGAAACTGACCACTCAAGGACCTAATCTTGAAGAACATACAACTGCTGTGGAGGCATTTCGCTTATGTTTTTCAGCCTTGAACCCTACCCTGCCTGCCCAGCTCAGCCGTGCTGGTCCAACACCAATGTCTTTCAGCCTTTGCAAATCTGTCTCTAGTTCCTTTGCAGCACTCAGCTATCTGAACAGGGCAAGGCAGCATGAAATGAGGCAGAGCAGACCACGTGGCACAGGAGCAGGTCCTCATCAGTTCTCTCTGAAGATGTTTTACTTGGCACCTGCTAGAAACATCTTTGTGCAGGGCAGTTTACCATTTTTTAGCTTCAAGTGCTAAACTCACACTGCAGTTCACAGCACTCTGCACCCCCTCCACAAAAGCCCTTAATCTTCCTCATCACCTAGAAACACTCTTATCAGCAGAGCTCAACAAAGCACTGTGATCCACAATTGCTTAAGAGAGCTGCATATCATCACGGGGTTAAAGCAAACCAGTTATTAAACCAGCCAGTGCCTTTTGCCCACTCTTAAACAAAACCTTGACCTATGCTGACGCTTGAAAATTATATATTTAATTTCCATGTGTGGCTTCATGACTTGGCAGCAGCCACACCACAAACAGAGTCTGCTTTTAGCCAGGCTAGAAAAACCATAATCAGCACTGGAAGGTTCACAAAAATGTTTAATTTGTTATTAAATTGCTGATTCCATTTTATGAAGCACTTTTCCAAACCCTTGCAAAACACGAGGAACAGGCAGAATGAAGCGGTTATTGGAAAAGGCTTTTGGCTCTTGCTATAAAGAAGCAGTCGTAAGCTGATGGGCTTGCAAGAACCTTCCAGCCAGAAGAAGAAGCAGCAGCATCTGGTCATGGAGGAGCAAATGGGCCCAGAGTGCAGCGATGCCAAAAGGTTCTGCAGCCTTTCACAAAACTAACGTGGCATTTGAATAAGGACATTAACCATAGCCCCAGATCAAAATGCCACACATCATATAATGGAGGGCACAGGGGGATCTAACTGAAGGGCATGAGCGAGGGGAAACACTGCCTACAACAGTTTTTGCCTTCTCTTACATCCACTTTTATCAAACCAGGTTTTATCTTGCAATGCATCTTCCCCTTTTTATTTATTTTTAAAAAATCTAAGATTAAATTTGAGCCTTCTTGAATTCATGCAAGTATCTAATGAGATTAGCACATTTTATCCACAGACTTGCAGGCCTAAAGTTGCACCTCTGGTCATTTCCCTGAGGAACCTCAGTTAAGTCAAATTATCACCCCCTCCTTCTCCCAGCTCTCCTGGCTTCATGTTTGCAAATATCTCCTCCAACATGTATCCCCCCTCTTACTCTTTTTATATTACAAGAAATTGCTATCCTGGCTGGGATGAGTCAGTGCCCAGCAGTTCACTTAAAGGCAGGACCAGGAGCGGTTTTCCTTCTCATTTTCCTCTGGACTTTGCTAATTACTTGTGTCCCTTTTCTACATAAAACAAGACAAAAAAATAAATCCAAAGCACCACCAACAAAAAAACCCCACCACATTACTATAAAAAGTTTTGGAAGCCACACCAGAAGCTTTGAAGTTCCAAGAGGCAGAAGATGATAGCTCCTCCCTCACTTCAGCTGTCTGGGTTTTTTGTAGCATGAGCGTCCTCCTCCTCCTTCTGAGCATGCACACACATGCAGAGACTTTGCCCACTACATTTTCTGAGCTGTTGTTTTGAATTATTCAAGCTCCAGGAAAAACACGCAACTCAATTCATAAATGGAAGCATTTTTCAGGGGAGCCAATACACTAGGGAACACTCCTTTGGGCTTTAGTCCTGAGCCTCCAATAATTCCAGCCTTTTGGCTGAGCAGCACAAATTTTCCTGTCACAATGTGCATTCCACGTGTTCTGATAAGTTTTTTGCATTTGAGATCCAGGTGTCTGCAGTCCTTTTCTCCTGACCCATGTCTCACGCCCTCCCCAAGGTAGGTGGCTCAGTGTGGGTGGATGCATGCAGTCATCCATGGACTACCTAGAAAGGAGGTAGATGAGAAACCCATGCTGCTCTGGCAGGCTCTGCTGCCAAGGCTGAATCCATGGAAAATGGTTAGCAGGTATTTACCATGCCGATGTTCACTGTCTTCTAATGCAACCAAGCATAGGCAGTCAGATCTGACAAGTTATTTCACAGTGTCTGACTTGTGGGAAGCACTTCCCAACAGAAACAGGACAAAGTTCACAAGAGGCACGTCAATATTGCAGTTATCTAAACAGGGCCATCTCATGAAGATGGCACAGGGCTCAGCCCAGAGAGTCAATAACCTGGGTGTTGGGAAGGTGCCAGGCAAGGCAACAGCCACTCCCTGGGCTATCTCCAGCAAAGGCAAGGGGCCATAAAGGGCATTGTACCTCTGGACAGCCCCCACTGATGCTGCCTTATGGAGAGATGTTCCCAGTCCACTGCCCTCACAGTCTCCATCCAGAAGAAAGGCTGTCTTCTGCTTCCTTACCAGAATCTGGTTTACCTGCTAGATTTGGCATAACGCTTGCAACACTTGCGAGGGGTAGGATGTAACTGTGATGCCTGAACACAAGAAGCTGTACCTGCCCATTCAGCAGCATCAGCTCTTTTGTTTGCCCAAGGAGAGAGGACTTCTGGTGGACACATTGATGTGGGCACCACCCGGCTGTAAGCAACTCACAACAGCCACTTTCAGGACATGGGATGCAAGCAATAGGCTTACAGTTTTCAGCACAAGTACGTCAGTGTTAAACCCTTCTTAGGACCTTAGTCCCATAAATCCAGACACATCAAAATGTCACAACCTTTGCAGTCCCAGCTGCATGTCATGAGCTCAGCTCCTGTGGCATGCAGACAAAAGGCAGGAGAGTTTGTGAATAACAAAAATGTTAAAGTGTGCAGTTGCATGGGGACATGGAACAGAGGACAATAAGCAAGCTGCCTGCACAGTCCCAGGAAGAGTCCTGAAGTCCTGATAAAGAAACTTTCCCTGGTCGAGTTACATAGCAGGGAAATGCAACACCTGGGAAAGCTGAGCACACAGGTACTGCTCCTGATCCTCACATCACCAGGACTGCACCGAGCCTGGTTGTGGAGCTTGTATGAGCTTAGAAGTAGCTACAGGGATTACCTCGGGCCAACAGAGCAGCTGCTCTCTCCACTCATATTTCTCCATCCACCTCCTCTTACTGGAGGGGAGTACCCATGCTCACTCCTGCCATATCTCTCCTGAAGTGAGCCCTGCACTTCAATGGGATGGTGAGGTGGTCCCGCTGCAGAACGTCCCTGCCAAGCCAGGGAAGGGGCAGTGCCACCAAGGACACCTCTGCCTGTTTGCAGGCAAGTCTGGTGCTGCACAAGGCAGGACCAACTGCCTTCGGCCAGGACACCTTTTTTGGAGAGACCAGCCAAGCACTGAGGATCCCAACACCCCCAAAAGCTCTGGGAGAGCCAGAGAGGGTTACACACCACAAGGTCAAGCATGGACAGCACACAGGAGTCCTGCAGCCAGCTGTGCTCTGGGCCACACACGATATCACAGTTACAGGGTGGTGTGGTGATGGGAAGCATGAAGGCAAGGAGATATCTCACCATAGACAAAAGAAAACAAAAGTATCCAGGCTCAAAAAAGGCCAGAGACTTTTGGACACCATCTACTTCCCAAAAGGAGTGGAAAGGGAAAAAGGGAAAAGGGCAGAGATTCCTGAGGGAGCTCTGATAAAGTAATGGCAGGCACGAGATACTGGAGATGTTGTGACACTGACTCATACAAATGCTGACTCACTGAAGTCCTGAAAACAACCCCAGCAGATCAGATTTCATTGGCACTTTGCACCAGGCAGATGAGGTCCCATCCTCTTTGCTGAGATTTTGCCAGATCCTGGCCAGAGTCTCAGCTTAGGCACCTGCTTTCGACAGAGCAAGTCTGAGAGTCCCCTGGAGAAATGCCCTGGTGTCTCCCACCCACTCTCACCAAGTGGCACTGCCACCAGGTCAGTCCCTGCAGGTGTCCCACAGCAACATCCTGCTGTCCCCTTCACCCAGCTGCTCACGCTGCCAGGCATTTGTGGCCCACAGCTGGGCGGGGCTGCTCCCAGTTTGGACTCAGCATCACAACACGTGCCCTGGGAGAGGACACTGTTGGACAATCGACATGTGTGAGGCCAAGGTCCTCTGCAGCTTGAGAGACCAGGATTGCAGAGATGTTCTCCCAAGAGAATCCCAAGCTGCAGGCAACATGAGAGCCACAGATGTGATAGAATAAGGGCAATCAGGGGTAAAATAAGCCCTGGCCTAATGATGCAGTGAGCACAGAAGACTTATTGAGGTCCTGCCAAGTTACTGCTGCCCTCACCTATGCCACTGCTGCCTGTAGTCCTTGCAAGTTATTCCTTACACCAGTATATCCCAGGGAAGAGTCAGCAGTTTCACCATTAGGACACCAGACAAGAGGAAGGTAGAAGCAGCATATGATATGGCTCTTAGAGTGAACAACATTTGGAAAAGAATAGGAAGCAAGCAAGCCCTACCCCATCACCCCAGCAAGGTTCTCCTTACTTCTTTCCTGGGCAGCTCATCCACAGGACCACAAAACTGGAACCTTCTGGTCACTTCTCCCAGAGCTTCTGCTTGGCTTCTCTCTTGCTTGGCTCTTTGCCTCTGAAGACAGCTGCTTTCCTGTGCCTTGATTGCCTTCCTCTGGAGCACTCTCCTCCTGGACCTGCTACCAGCTGCAGCGAGTTAAACATCTGAGCCACCAGGAACCCTTTGTGGTCCCTGCTGTCAGGCAGAGGAGAGTGGCTTAGGGACACCAGAAACCACTTCATGCTCCTCCACACCTGGGATGTCACCACTTCACCATCCCTGCTGTCACCGTGCCTTGTGGGGCTCTCTGTTTTAACCCTTCATCCTGAAATGGGAAGAAATTGTACTTGGAGATTTGTGGGCACCTGCCTGGAGTTAGAGGAGCAGCTCTGAGCTCAGGACAGCCTCAATGAAGCAGGGCCAGAGTGGTGGCAGTAGCAGTCTGGGGCAGCAGCTTTGAGGAGTCTTTAAAACTTGTCAGCTTTAAAGATACTTGTGTTGTCCAAAAGCTCAGCTGATACCCTGGCAGTGTCCTTGGGAAAAAGAAGCCTGTATGAGCTCCTATCTGCCCATTTATCCTGAAAACAGGATAAAATCTGCATTATGGCTAATTTAATTTTTCTAATTTTGCCTAAGCGGCCCTATGTTTTTAAGTAATAATGATGAAAATTTTGGAGCTCAAATGGGTTTGTGCTGAAGCAGATTGGAAAGCAATGGTTTGTGCCCTCTCTATTATTTGCAGAGCACATGTTAAGCAAAATCATACCCAGCTGTTCCCACAGCAAACCCTGCTGCTCATCTCGCTGCAGGATGCGGCTAGCTGAATGCCAGTGCTGCCAGCCAGGCTGGGCTGGGACTGGCTGGGGGCTCAGCCACTCCAGGGGAGCTGTCCACACTCCCAGCCTCAAGGCATTGTGTAAGTGCAGGCTTGGATCCCGATGTTCCAAAACACACCTGTACTTGAGGCTCTCTATTGCCCTTCTGGCATGGGCCCATTGAGCACTCCTACTGCCAAATTTTCCCTTCAGACAGGTATGCTGGGAAACATTCTTTGTTTTCCTTCTTACAAGCTATAAGCCTTATGCAAAAGCATGATTCAGGCAGCTGGGTTTCCAAAGAAAACCTCGAGCACTGCAACACCTACACACACACATGCAGACGAAGTTGGCAATACTAATGCTGTCCCCCACCCCCAGGTGCCTCACCGGCCTCAATGCACCCAGTCTGGTCACTGGCATGTTCTTCCTGACCATCCCAAGAACAGGAACTCCCAAAAATGCATCACATAACCCATTAGCACTTTAACATAGGAATTATGGGAGCCCTCTCTTCATGTCTGACTAAAAAGACTGTAGGCAGAAAGTTTGCATTAGCCACAGAAAGATCACATGGGCAGAAAACCCTCCCTGATAGCAGTAGTGGTGCACTCTGTGTGCCAGAGGAGAGGAGGGGGACACTGCTGGTGTCACTGGTCTTGCAAATACAGAGGGTTTAAGGATCCATTTCAGGGGACGATACAGATAAAATCCTGGCTGGCTTCCCGTGCCTCCTCCATATGCCTGGAGAGCCATTTAACCCTAGAGGTAGGAGTGCAGCTCATAAGCCAGACAGGAAAGATTTCAATACCCCTGCCAGGAACAACAATAAACTGCATCACAGACCTTATTTCCAGCAGTGGGTACCTCAGAACAGGGCAAAAAGCCTCCTCCCTCTCATCTCTGGAAGTTACGCATGGAGGAGAGAAAAATACCTGGCTTCCTGCAGTACATGTTTTTGCTCATGAATCTCCATCCCAAAAGCCAGACCTCTTTTGAAGGCATTGGAGTTTGAGAGGGTGCTGAGGGGAGGGTAACCCCAAAGCCTGCTCCCAGCAGAAGAGCAGGGAGGGGCTGCTTTGATGCAACACTTCCAGTCTGAAAGCCCTTGATTTGACAGAGACCCACAGTCAAGGCTTTCTTTTTTACGAGGGTGGAGAACATGGATGTGGGAATTGGTCTCCATTGCCACGATTGTCAAACAGCTCAGGCTGTTTGTCATCCGGTTGTAGTAAAGGGGCTGAGTGCTTTCCATGGCTAATGCAAAATAATTTTTCCTACACTGAATGCTCTGCCGTTACTAAAGTGGTATATTCCACGTGGTGGCTTGAGACTTAAGGCTGCTAGCATATTCCATATCCAATTATCTTATTGCATATTGAGAACAGCATCGATTGGAGAAAGAAAAACAAAGATTTGTATAAACGTATTTATGAGATTTAAAATAAAAATGTGATGTTTATATTTCCAGGAATAAAAACAAAGCAAAACTTTAAAATACCACAGCTATGCTTTTCAATAGCCCATACTCAGCTGCCTCTGCAGTCTGCCAGAAAGGATATATACGATTTTTCATCATTGCATCTCTGCAGTAGAACGACAGACTTCCCATGCAAGGCTTGCTATCTGGATCTTATTCTAGCAACTACAATCTTCTCCTTGCAGAGAAAAACTCAGGGTTCAGAAGGACAGATACAGCCAGTACCTGCTGACTGGCAGCATGAAAATGCAGTGTGGCCATGGGCTGGAGTGTGCCCCCAAAAAATGAGCTTCAGGACCAGCAAAGGAAGGATGGGAACTACTCTGAGCTGGGTTTACTTTAGAAAATGATGTTTGGATGAGAGAAGTGAAACAAGATCCTTTCTGTACGTTTCTCCATCATCTCATTGCTGCCTCCAGCCCATCCCTGCTGACCAAGGACATTCTTGCTGACACCAGACTCACCCTCTCCTGTGCTCCCCTCCTGCTGATGCCCTGCACCAGTCAAGGCTGCCACAGAGTGGGCCATGCCAGGAGGATGTTGTGCAAGAGGCACCCCACACCTGTGCACTGTCTCGCCAAGCTGTGGGCTCAGACACTGTGCCAGCTGCCCCTGCTCCATCTGGGCTGAAGGCAAGGGCAGAAGGGCCCAGCTGTGAATAGACAGCAGCCCAAGGCTAATATTCAACTACCCAAAGGAGTCATGGAGGTGGAGTTAGATGGTGGGCAAGTGATTGCAACGGCACTCAGATGTCATGAAAAATTCAGTATGGAATTAAAAATTCAGTACGTTTGATTTCCTGGGTGCACCTAGGGGAAATACCCAGTGGTGCTGCTCTGACACTGCAGAGGTTCTGCAGAAAGGAAGCTCACTCCAAGACTGGGGCAGCTCACTATGGAGAGAAAAGCTGCTTCACAGAGCGATACTTGGGGCTCCCCTACACCCGCTCTGTCTCCAGCCATGGCTTGTGTGTGACACTGAAGGCAACTACAGGCACAGAGCTGGCTCAGCAGACACACGCAAAGCCGTACTGTCCCAACTACAGCATCTCAGGGTACAGCTGTCCGGGCCCCCCGGACTTCTCATCCCACTGAACGGGTCTGCCTTTCTTAAACCGACTTGTCAGATGGAGGAAGGTTCTGAACTTATATCAGCGTTTCACGGCTAAATCAACCCGTGCCAAGGATGACCAGAGGCTAAAAGGCATCGGCTTTCTCCTCAGCAGGAGCTGGACCCCCGAGACCTGGAACCACTCCCTACGCTTTTTGTGCGGGATTCAGTGAAGACCCGACGACCACCGATAGCTTTGGGCTCTGCTCACTCAAGTACCGATCACCCCATCGGTAGCGGGCTGCCCCGTCCCGGGGGCGACGGTCAGTCTGGACCCCGCAGGGCGCTGACAGAAGCTGTCCGAGGTGAATTGGCACCCCTTGGCCATCCGGCCGCCGCCCCCGCTCCGGCCCCGGCCCGCAGCCCGGCCGTGAGGCAGCAGCGGCCGCTGCGCTCCTCGGGCGCCCCC